>JBBPKM010000454.1:0-14624 GCA_038089255.1 Austroboletus rostrupii
ATAAGATAAGATGATATCAGGTCAAAGTACAGAGTGTTTTATGAGCAGGGAGAGCCTCTAGAGGATGCCAGATGCAATATATGATAGGTTGATCAGATTGTGATCCTGATTCAAGAATAGGATAAGGCTGGAAGGCTCACAAAGAGCAATTGGTGGGGGCATCCAGGGGCAACCTGAAAATGGTTCAGAAGAGCCCAGGAAAGGCCTGGAGCATGCTGGGGTGGAGGGATCTCTGGTAGAAAGAGCAGGAGATGGCTGATCTAGGAAAAAGTATAGTGGGTCTATTAAGGCAGGAACAAGTTGTAACAATTTCAATAAAGAGAATGCATCAAGTAATACTCAAGGACAAACAGAGGTGCTAGGAATTTGCTGGTGGCCAGTAGCAATACTGGAAAGTTTAGTAAATATCTGATGAAGATTAGATATAATTTGATAGCTTGACTCTTTTAATTAAAAGTAAAGTGGTCTGTTAGATGGCCAGTTGATTCAGTTGACTGTGGATGGATTGGATAGATATCCAGTAGGCACAGTATGTTACAGTATGAGAAAAGGAGCCTTTATGGCTATATTTATGAAGATCAAGCAAGAAATGACTTTTATAGCTTTATTTTTCAACTTTTTGACTTGTCTTGCCTGGTTGCAAGATCTTATCTTATCTCTCTTGGATATCTTATCAAGGATAACTAGTTATAATCATCCCCAGGAACATGCCCTGAACTCTATTTATTCAAGTCATATCAGTTACAGGATAGCTGTTTTCAAAGATCTAGACTTTGCTTAGCCATTTTCTCATAGCATGGCTATACCTGCCTTATATCCTATGTATTTTTTGCAGTCACATCAAAAACTGGAATCTTGTTCCCTGACTCAAGATCTCTATCTATAAGTCATAAGGACTTACATCTTATTTATGCCTCATGGTTGCAGCATCCTGCCATATTATACAGATTTTTTATGATATTTATTCTAGAAGCATAGGCTTTTCTTCTGTTCCAAGGCTATACATAAAGTACATGCAACAGCACAGATTAAGGGTCCTGTCTCTATTTATCTCAAGATTTGCCATACTGGCTTGTGGTATCTTCATAACCATAGCCTTGAAGGCTATGCTTATTTATTAGATGTATATACTGGCCTCATGCCATTTATGATTTTTATTGGTCATGACAATATGCTCTAGCAGCATGGTATGATTTTTCATAATATTTTATGACTTAATCTATTTTTTAAATTCTTAAAGTGTTCTTATTGGACAATCACCAGGTTAATAAGATATCCTTGGGTTAAGGGTTTGAGGTAATACTGAATAGTATCCACTCAATAGTAGGATGAAGTCTGGTTGATAAGGAGACCAAGTGAAAGAGAGCACTTGGAAGCTAGCACAAAAGAGAAGATGTATCCAGAGGAATACAAGGGAGAACTAAGCTAGGGTACAGGGAACCCATTGAGGAGTTTATATGTAGAAAGTAACTCGAGGGCAGGCTTGTATAGTACAAAAGGGAAAGTAAGAATAAGGCCATATGAGTAAGCACTAATCAATGTATCAGTCAGTGAAGAGTAATGAGTCATCAAGAATAAGTAAGCATAAGGGAACTGGTGTACCAGTATAATAGTCACGAGAGAGTCCAAGTGACTATTGTAAGAGGAAATATAAGTCCAGATATAGAGATAACAAAGAAAAGAAATAGAAACTAAAAAGAGATCATAACATTACCCCTCTAGTATATTCGAAGCCATTGCAAAGAACCTAGAGATCCAAATATCCACTGCAAGGGGAGCCAGTGATGTTAGCATAAGCCACATCATCTAATCCATTGTCAGAAGATTCTGGAGAAGGGACTCAAGGAGGAGGAGGACACCGTGGACAATTTGTGGGGTAGGGTCATGCATAAGTAGACATCTATGCACTAGAGCAAAATACAGCAGGAGAGATTGGGAGACCAAAGGTGACTGTAGCATGATAGAATGAGGACTAAACTGAGGAGTGATGAGAGGATGAGGTCAAAGAGGGTGGCAAAGGTTTTGGTGTGGGGCGATGGAGGGGACATTGATTGGCACAATGGCCGGGGGCCCATTAAAGGCATTGTGAACACTGGTAGAAATGACAATCAACTTGCACATGGTTTAGATGATGGGATTAGAAGCAGGTTTTGTGATAATAAGGGTGGTTGGCAGGGAGTGGATTGAAACTGTCATTACCTGACCACCAGGCTTCTGTTTATTGTATTAGTCACTCTTCTAGTGAATTTAAGGTGAAGGATGAAGCCGAAGAGGTAGATGGTGGAGGAGATGTCAATTTTTTGGCTAGTGGTGCTTTTAATGCCAGGTCTTTATAGTATCTGTCAATGTCCATAAAGAATTTAGTGAGGTCTAATTCATGCATTGCGGTAATAAGGTCTCTTTGTAAATTGTCTCAGATGTGGATAAGTCTCTGCTCATAAAGGGCAGTCCTTGTGTCCTGTAAAAGAATATTCCCCATAGTTCCAAGCGCTCCACATTGGAGGTAGGAGCAGTAAAGTGCATGGGCTATGGAGTCAGGGTCAAAATGGGCATTGATGGTAGTGGCAAAGCATGAGTCTCTAAAGATTTGCTTGTAAGCAACTGAGCAAGTAGGATTGATGATGGATTCTTTGAAGCAGTGCATGAGGCATGGAGTGTTAATAGCAGGGATGGAAATGAGTTTGGGGTTCATGGTGACAGCAGCAAGGGTGATGAGGGGAGTAACTGGACAAGTTGGCAAAGGAGATGCTATGGTAGAGGTTGGGAGAGAGGAGACAGAAGAGATGGAGACAGTGTTGGCAATAGGTGATGACATTGTAATGATGTTTTGCAAATAAGAGGTCAAATGTGTTGAGAGAAGAAGACAGAAGGGTGGAGCTTTTTATACTCAAGAAAAGTGGACTTTGCATTTTTGAGATCCCATTCTGAGACCCAGGAGTCTTCTTTGGCTGAATATACCTTCCATCGGATCAGATAAGAACAGGATTGTGGGATTCCATGATGCCATATAATTTTCTTGATTTTGTATTCTTCTTCTCCTGTGATAACCTTAGGAGGTGGCACAGAGAAGTTCTTGCCATAAACATCATTTTCTCTATACCTGTTATGATTCCTTCTTAGTTTCTATTTCTTTTCTTTGATACATCTATATATGGACTTATATTTCTTTTCACAATAGCCACTCAAACTCTCTTACAACTATTGTATTGATATACCAGTTCCTTCACATTTACTCATTCTCTCTGACTCAGTACTCCTCACTGACTGATACATCAGTCAGCACTTACTTATATGTCTTTACTTTTTACTTCCTCTTTTGTACTATATGAGCCTGCCCTCAAGTTCTTCTTTATGTATATAAACCCTTCAATGGGTTTCTTGTACTTTAGCTTAGTTCTCCCTTGTATTCCCTTGAATACATTCTCTTACCACTAGCTCCTTGGTGCTCTCTTTCACCAAGTCTCCTAGTAACCAGTCTCTGTTCTACTGTTGAATGGATGCTACTTGAATACATTTCGAGCCCTTAGTATCAGGGTCATCAAGTACTTGGTTCTTGCTCCACAAGGGCTATGCTCCTACCTACCTGGTCAAAGTGTAACAGCATCCACTAGATTATTCTAGAACTTTTTAATGCTATTTCTAGATCTTTAGGACCATCTAAAGCCTAGGCCTGAAATAAGACCCTAAGCTTGAAGAGATATAGCTTTGATAAGCTTGACAATCACCAATAGCAATATTCAAGAATGAAAGATGTATAAAAGCTGTTAATTATTGAAGATATCAAGACTAGCTTACAAACTTGTGGTATCTAGCCCATATATATGTACTTGTAATCCCAAGAAAAATGACCAGATAGTAAATGCAAGGCAAGATCCAGAATTCCTACAACAAGATGGGATGAAATGGTGAAGACATGAAGAGTTAGTAGGTGTAAGTACAACAGTCATACAATAAATAAAACTGTGTACATGTGACTTTTAGCTTCTGTGCTTGTCATACCTAAGTCACTTGGGAACTACTTGGGGTTACTTTGTTGCTCGAAGAACTTGGTTTAAGTACTTTTAAGTGAGTAAGTGATTGTACAGCTTGCTGGCAGTGTAAGTACTAGTATGTGTTTTGACTTTTTGTACACAGTTCCTCTAACAAATTCAATAATAACCATTCCGAATACCGCTGATTCTTTCCCGTATACCACTGTCGCTCATGTTTCACTTCAACTTCGACCTTGAAGACGGCGTGGACGAAGCGACGTTTGCAGATCCCGCACCACTACCAGATCAAATTCGGCAAGAACACGTCGTCCAGCAAACCGCAGAACGCTTTTCTGAGATTGATCTCGATGGGCTCGTATGTATCACTCCTGCTCACCAAACTTCCCGTTGGATCAAGTCCAGCTCGAAGCCTTGCCGCCCAAGATATCCTACTCCTTCGTATCCACCCCAATGCTTCCGTCAGATGACCTCGAACATCAGCTCAAGATCGCCCGCCGCGATCTGTTCGATGCCCGCTTCCAATTGATCGCCGAGGAGGGGGGAAGCATCAGTGGCAGTAACGATGACGACTGTTCCCGAAGTACGTCGGGATCGTTGTGGTCTGACCCTTCGAGCGTGGCGCACGCCCTGCGCTTCATCGACGCACCATCGGATCTCGTTCCGATCGTCTATGAAGGCGGCTTAAAGACATGGGAATGCAGCCTCGACCTGGCGCGTTGTCTTAAGCGCAACGGGTATGCCGCGAACGTCCGGGGTCAGCGCGTGCTCGAGGCAAGTACATAAGCATCTTTCGCTGTATCATCTGGTATTGATCTATGCCCTATAAGCTCGGGTGCGGTACGGCGATTCCAACGCTGTGTCTTTTGCAGGGGCTCTTTTCAGCGCCTCCTGCGAGGGACGGCACTGAGACACATGTTCATCTGCAAGATTATAATGCCTCGGTTGTGTATTTGGTCGCGGTGCCCAACGTCGTCCTCGCTTGGTGTGAGTGATTACCTCGACGGTGTCGACGGCGCTCACATCCCTGCCATCTACTCATAGATACCTCGCCTGCCGCAGACGCCTACCGCGCTCGTATACGAACCCAGTCCGACGGGGACAACAAGGACCCGGGCTCAAACGCAAACTCGGAGCTCCACATCACGGCCGGGTTGTGTCATGCGTTCAAAACGTCCCTCCGTGATCATCGTCTCCGTCTCCGTTTCTTCTCGGGCGCATGGGACGCCTTTGAGGTCCCCCGCACAGGCGGACGCTACGATCTTGTTCTCACTTCGGAAACGATTTACCGCCCGAGCTGTCTACCAAGCCTCGTTCGTGTTTTGCGGGACGCGTGCACGGCGACACGCGAAAGAGATGATGGGCTTACACATCCTTCATCATCCGTGTGTCTCGTGGCGGCCAAGACGGTCTATTTTGGTGTTGGAGGTGGAATCGCCGAGTTTGTCGGGTGTATAGAGTCGAGCACGGACGAACAAGGGAATAGTGGCCGAGTAGAGACGATCTGGGAAACATCACTTGGTGTCAGTAGGGAAGTAATGTTGGTTCGATGGATATGATCATAGGCACATGTCAAACAGTGATCTCACCTGCATTTCGAGTCCTCCACACTTGATTGACTAGATCGGATGACCGCTACTCGCACGTAAAACCGGCCGGTAGTAACGGCGCGACCGGAGCCTTACGCTAGCCAGGCTTGTACCATTTGCGAAGTTAGGGACATGGTGGGGCACACGGCCCTTGTAATTCTGCCAAATATGTGGTTAGGTGATCATGTTGGTAACCGACTGACCAAATCACTGAGGTACTTTGTTTCCGCATGAGGAATAGCACCTTGACAAGGGACAGCAATGGATCTGAGTTTTTTTTTAAAATGTGTGCAATACAGGAACAACTACATACAAAAACTTGGTTCTTGCGAGCATTCACGGTCTACTGAATCAAAAAAAAAGAAAAAAAACTGGACAAATCCGGACTCGAACCGGAGACCCCCCGCATTCAGCGTCATGCTAAGCGGATGTGATAACCAGCTACACCATATGCCCTACAGCAGATCATCATATTCTATGTTATCTGATTTTGGAAGCAAGGGGCTATGGTAGTGCTATCTACACAGGAGTGACGAACCGCTTTTTCATTTCCACAATGATTTTACACATCGTCTGAACTTGGTAACCCCTTATCAGATAGTCTAAACTTGTTTAAGTCTGTGTTGAGTCACAAGTCGGTGAGTTCCTGACTCGTAGTTCCGTGTTGAATCTTGATGAAAAAAACACCCTGTTACGCCCTCACACTATAACCCTTAGCCCTTGAAGACATATATAGCTTCTCCGATTACTCCGAGACGAATACTATCATTATAGACCAGGATTCAACAAGATTTTGTGAATGCCATTCGCCGAAATACAGTCCGGAGGGTTCAAAATTTGGATTAAATTTTCTCTGGCTATTAAAGGCTGGTACAAAGTGTGAGTTACTCATCCGAGGCTCCAACGTCGAACGAGCTCGGTTGCCATGTACTGGAATGCCGTGACGGCCAGGATTACATGAGTCGAGGCTCGACATGCGGTTGAATTTGTATCATTGGAAGGCTATGCGTGCCTTTTTTTTTTTTTCCCCACAAGGTTGGGTGTACTAATAGATTACCGGCCGACGTTGAGTATTGTATTCCGATCGAGCAACATCAGATCTCACCCAAATACTTGGTACGTTTCACTGCCCCATTATGATATATCAGTTCCACTCATAACCGATGACTGCATGCCAGGGTCATATATTAGCATGGGTTTATGCGCAAAACTCTCACCCACATTCCACAGGCGCCTCTCGACCGTACAGTCTTCCTTCATTCTCCCACACTGGGACATCTCGCAACCCTATTTGAGTTTAAGCCGAGTTGAACTCGGCGGTGAAATGAACCCAAGGTTCAGGGCTATTGATCATACTCGCGATGCGACACCAAATGTCGCTGTACGACTATCGGAGAATTTATCCGGTGCTATACAGCACAGCATAGCCACTGATGACCAGGGTCACGGTATAGACGAGGTTGTAGAGGTGAGCAAGATGATACCTGTATGCATTGCATTCTACTGCTGAGAATGGTACTGTATGAGCAGAGTAATATACAAAATCATGCGAACGCACTGCTAGTCGAGGCACACATGCACGGATGCTGCCATGTATGTATCTCCTCAACTTCACCCAAGCTCCTTGGAGCTCAGGTCCTTCCAGAGACTGCAGACTATATTTGACCATGAAGAGCAGATGTTGTTTACGACTTCTAATTCTTTGGTGCGTTTTAGAGACATTCGGCATCATCTTAGTCCGCGCTAATAGTTTTGCCGTGTGCAGAATCCTGTCATGGAGATGACAGATGATCATATCCTCGCCGCAGAGCTAGAACGTGTAAGCAGGCTCAGTCGCAAGATAGTTTCAAGAATGCTCACTACACAGTCGCTCGATATATGACAGATATTGCAATTTCCGGAAAGCGCAGACTCGGTTGCAGCACATCGCCGTATGGCTACGGCGCAAATAACGCATCGATGCTTAGAAACACCTTGTCAATGGACCGGTAAGGACGGGCACGAAACGTGCAGTACCCAGATCACATGCAAGAGTGTTCCGGCGCATTTTTCGGACGCGCATGACATGATGAAAGTGGATGGCAACATAGATATCCACTGCATGTGGAAGACGTGCACTAAAACGGTTACACGCAGAAATTTTTTCAGACACATTCGTGAGCACCACCTCGGACATTCTAGAACTCAAAGGCGCCCTTTCAGAGCTGTTGCGGGCGAATAATTCATGTTTATGTCTGTGAGGTCGTCAGAAGCGATCATGTTGCTTCATCGTTTATAAGAGGAGTCTTGTGGCATGAATATCGCTGACCAATCACTATATTTTTGTGACACAGACTGGGAATATTGTCTCGCTATGTGCTACAAAAATTTAACAATGAATATGTATTTTTTAAAACTTTTTTTTTAAAAAAAAAGACAGACCTACGCCATCCATGTCGCCCAGTTGGTGTGTCAGGTCGCAGTTGGTCTACAGCTGATCATCAATGCGTTGAATCTACCGTTATCATTTGCAAATTTCTCGTCCATGTATGTAATAATATCAACGCAGTCTACTTGAGGTGGCCAGACAATAGTAAGCGACTGAGATGATCGAAATTTTCATGTCGTTAACAAGCTGCTCAGCCTGTCGAACTGGTGAACTATCCAGAGATTGGAAAAACTAGTATACATAAGCGCAGTGTGCAGCTGATCACCAGTTAATATCAAAGGTACAGTTATTTAGTCGGCTCAAATCAGGGAACTTCGTCATTTAATTCAACCTCAGCGCCCGCTGAACGTCACAGAAATACTAAAAAACCACGATGGAGAATACTTACAGCGATATGGGGGCCAATCATCGTAGCTCAGATAACGACTAGACTAATTCATGGTCATGGCCACCGCAGAGGATGCAGGGATTGACGTATCCCCCGCTGCTATTCCGTCGGCTGCTCCTTCTGCATGATTTCCGAGCGATTCAGACACCTGCAACGTCAGAACGCACCTTCAAGCTAGAAGACCACGACACAAATGAATCCGCGCGATCAAAAGCCACTGACAATGGCCAAAAGAACGGGCACGAAAGATCAATTGATCTCAAAAAACCGTAGTACATGTCAGTGAAAAAAAAATAAACTTCCCTCGTAATCGTCGATAGCGGCGAGCGAAGGGTCAAGTTGGTCGATCACGATCGCATCCGGCGGGGGTACATCGAATTCTTGGACCAACATCCGCTCCACCGCAAGCCACCTTCTCGCATGATTGGTGTACATGCGCTCGATTTTTCTCAGGTGGGGCATCAGAGACTGCAGACACCACACTAATTGCTTCCACTCCCGCACGTCTGCGCCAATCGGCGAGCCTCCCACACCGATCTCGGTCAAATATGGATTCATGGATCCCCACCAGCCAACGAGGTGCGTTACCCTTCCCCCGCCCCTGCTCCCGGCCTCTCCTCCCCCTTCTTCTGCTTTTCCTATCAGGAGAACCGTCATAGGCGGTGGTGGCGGAATGAATCCGTCGAACGGGATTCGCAACTTCCGCAATTGCGAACAAGACCTCAGCACTGCAATCACCGCTCGCACGCTCGCGGCCGGCTTCTCTTCCATAGGAACCAGCCCCATTTCAAGACTCCTCAGTTGGGGGAAAGCACCCGCTATTTGCTCGTATACGGCATCGTCTAGCGTTGTCGTGCAAAACTTACTCAGATCCAGCGAGACCAGCCTGGAAAAAGACACTAGATGCGATAGGTGGAATGATGTAAACTGGACCGGACGGATGCCTGGCGTGTAATAGAGCTCGGGCTTGAGCACCAAGTTCTCGAGCCGAGTGGGATCCAGGCGTGATGCGAGCACGCAAACAAGGTTGTCCACTTCAAAGTCCTCCGGTTCATCGTCGTCACAATGGAAAGAGAGCTCAAAGGACATTAAATTGCTTTCCATCGCCCAGAGATATCTTGTACAGTCGTGCGTGCTTGGCCCAACGATCGAAAAACTGTGGACCATGGGCGGGAGTCGCCTATAGTTGAAATGGAAATCATCTTCGGCGAGATAGACGCTGAGCGTATGCAGGGTTTGCCGGGACTCTGCGAGCCTGTCCATAGTCTCTTGCAGGAGCGTGCAGCTGTGGAGAACTTGTAGGTTTTTCCATTCGAAGATCATATTTCCAATGATTTCAGCGGTCTCCCTTTCAATTAGAGCTTGGGGATCGAAGTAAGCCGTGGTCACGTTTGGGATCGGAAGAAGAATGTCTCTGAATACATCCCGTATGGAAGCGGATTCGAGGTCCGGAAGACACCCTTGGTACGTAAACTTGGTCAACGCAGGCCCGGAGAGATATTTGAGATTATACACAGGCGTCACTGGAAGATGGCCGTCGATCTCGTCCGAATAGAATTCTGTGAGGTTGGGGAGGAGGGGAAGGGAAGCTCCCGGAAAGCTCGCGATGGCTCTGATCGCGTTCTTTTGAACAGACGGAGAGATCTTCTTGCAATCACCCACGAGAAACGCTACGCGTACAGCATATGCGTTGAATTTTAACAAATCCTCCTCGCGCATCATCGCGTGGAGCTGTAGGTAAAAAACACTGTCAGACAGGTGAGTGACTAACATTTGAAAACGCACCTCCGAGGGACTGTAAAATTCGGCTTCGGAACCTTCCCACATACAGCTTGGCATAAGTTTGATCAGAGGATCAATGCGATCCAGACGCCTCCAAAGCCGATCCAACGCTGGCGCATTGAATGTACGACACGTCCGAGCAAGATAATAAAACGTCCTGTCGAAGACTTCACGGTCGTCATGTCCAAAATCCCAGAGCTCTTCGTACTCAAACATGGAGTCAAAAATAAGATTCAAGATTTCGGCGATGTGGAGGCAGTGATGCATGATGGATGATAGCGGTAAACGTTACAAGTAAAATCAAACTCAGACCCGAGACAAGAGGCACATACATTTGGATACTAAATGTACGTAGAAGCCACGTGTCCTTCGGTTTCTACGAGCTCTTCAGCCAAGTGTACAACCAATACAACATACGCATGAAGACGACGGGAAAAAAAAGCTCACCAAGCTGGCTCCCACACAAGAACAGGACGAAAGCAAGAGCCATCACCAAGGCACAGCAAGTGCGCTCCAATCCCGCAACACCGCCATCCGCTCCGTCCCAATTTGACGCGTCATCTCCTGCTGACCCTGTATCCCAAGCTCCTCGAATGTCCCAAGCAATTGACCATCCAGCACACCTCTAGACAGGGGCTTGGAAACAGTATCATTGCGAACGATGCTAGTATTTCCCAAGAGGATAAACGTCTGCGGCGAAGAAAGAAAAGGAACAGGGACTTACCGGTATGCTCTGGGATTTAGACCTGCAACATGTTGTACATTGCGCAATAGCTGACCTTGAAGGAGATGCAATCGCTTGAAAGCGCCTTCATCGACAGGCGTCAGCGCAGACAACGTCCCGTCCGTAAAACCTATACATTAATGAAGCGTCGAAATTACAGAGAAAGGGGCGACAACTTACCCGCAATAAGCTTGGCCTGCGGGATGTCATTGTCTTCCTTGGTCCGCCGTGCGATCGTACGCGACGCTCGACATTCCTTATGACAGTGAAACTCGGTACGACATAAAAGATGTTGACCACCTCTCGAATCGGGATCTACCGAACCATCAATACATAAACACCACGAAACCAACGTAAGAGCGAAACCGTTACCATTTGGATCGTACGAGAGCATGCGCAACACGCCATCCTCGTCGTTAAGTATAATCGAGAGCTCTCCGCTGGTAAAGAAAAAGTCGACACTGGTCGCATACGTCCGTCGAATGTCTTTGGACAATATCACCAGTTTGTACGGGTCCTCCTGGGATTCAAGTCAACCCTCATGCTACTCGCCGTGATGGTATGCGTACCTGGAAAGCGACGAGCCACACACTCCTGATTGCGTCCCCGATCAACAACAAATTTTTCAGCACGCGCAGGCCCGTCACATAAACACCGACGTCCAAAAACGCGACGCCCACGAGGCGCTCGTCAAGGTCAAACGCTCTCACGAATATCTGAGGGAAAAGAAGTTAAATACTTGGACCATGATCAGCTTGAACGCTTTCCATACTTTCTGTCCCATAGAAGATACCAAGTAGCCATTGATCCCACACAACGCTGTCACAGGCCCCTTGGCGTCGTCGCGAACGCGCAGCTTCAGTTTATACCATCGCTGGACATGAGACAACGGTTCGGGTACTACCTCGACGACCTCAAAGATGTAGGTCTTCCGAGCACAACGACTCAGCAAACAGAATCGAGACAAAAATTACGTCCACTCACGGCGCCCTTGACAGCCAAGTCCTCACCGCGGTCGATGCTCGTTCCGACTGCAATGAAATCTTTATTCCCAGATTCCGTGCTGACCGTCTCCAACGTCACGCACTCAAGCGCATTCACATATTCGTTGGGCGCAAATTCGTATCTATAAACGACTCAAAAAGTCCCTTTTTTCAGCCGCTTACGCAATAAGATGGTGACCCACCCGTCCATGGTAATCCAGTTGTCGGGCGAGATAAGCTCCAACGCCGAACAGTCACACTGCGGGAATGAAACACCTGCGCCTACGCCCTGTTGAGCTCTTGCGCACACACGGATCAAGACAGTGATACGACCCACCATCGGGCTCCCAGAGGATGTTGTTGTCCTCGTCGTATGTGGCGAAGCGCGCATGCAATGTGGACGCAGCAACGATTAATGACGCAGATGGTTCAAATACAACATTGGAATAAGGTCGAGACCGCGGAAGGGAACGTTTTGGCAGCGAGGTATCCAATTCAAGCTCAGGGATCCATTCGAGAAGACTAGGGCCCTACGAAACCGCTTAGCCTAAAGCCTAGCTGGTGACTAAAGCCACTTCATTTACCTCGTCAGAGTATATCAAGAACTCCGCCTTGGACTCCCATAGTGAACACGCCGTGAAGGCGTGCACGACCGCATGCCCGCTCGGGAACAGCTTATGGCCACCTTTGTCCGTACGTACGATCCAACTTGGTCTATCGCCCGTAAAGAAGACGCCGGTGAGAGTTTGGACTCCGTTCATGTTCGAGGACGATGGAGGGGAGGTTACAAATGGAACGAATGTGCGGGATATCCGCTTCTGCTCGGCAAGCACGGTTTTCTCAGACTCCTCTTGTTTGGATACCTCAAACGTTCGCGTCAAAACTTTTGCGAAAATAATTTTCAGAAAGGCGGAACGCCCGCCGGAGGGAGATGTGGATAGCGGTGCGGAATGAACCTCATACACCGCCAAGTGCCCACAACGCATGAACACCTGATGTTTTAATTAAGACCACAGGAACACGAGTCAAGAGGGCGGACGCACAAATAAATGAGGGTTGGGTGTCAACTCCCCCAGGGGAGCAACAAGGATTTGTTCAATGTCGAGATCTTGTGGTTTGCGCGGGGGATCTTGAGGGGGGGATAACGCAGGCGGGTCAAACGAGTCGTTCAATACCGGCTCAAGCGTACTGATAGCAGTACTCGAAAATACGAGCATCAATTTCGGGAGGGACCATATCTAATTAGAAAGGTAATGAAT
Source organism: Austroboletus rostrupii (assembly GCA_038089255.1). Lineage (NCBI taxonomy): Eukaryota > Fungi > Basidiomycota > Agaricomycetes > Boletales > Boletaceae > Austroboletus > Austroboletus rostrupii. Next base: position 13,143 of record JBBPKM010000454.1, read on the forward strand.
CACGAGAATCAAGGGTACATGAACAACAAACCTCCATAACCCCCTGGGGCCGAATAAGGACCAGCCATTGACTGTTATGACCTGTGGTAATCGCGGCGTGAAGGGTGGAAGTAATATTCTTATCAACTGAAGTGGCGACAGTGCCGTCATTTGGCGTCATTTCAAAAACGCCCGACGTGTCCGTGTAAAAACATCCTGCGAGATACCGTGATGACTGATTTGGAACACATTAGTAACTGTCCTTGGCCCAAGGTGACCACGGACGTTACCTTGTCACCCATGGGAGACATGTCTTTTCGTCTTATTTTACCTCGTTCCGTCTCGCCAATGAACAAGCCAATGGTTTCGTCCTCACGGAGGATTAACACGAACGGATCACATATACTACACGCTTTGATTCTTGCACGGGGCATGTTCCCATCCATGTCTTTGATTATTTGTCTTTCGGAACCATCTACCCATGACGAATCAATGACGAAACTGTATTAGACGACTAAAAACCCACCGGGTTCAAGTACACGTATTGCATTCGTCATGACATGCAAAATGGCCGTGCGCTGGAAGAACGGCCCGGCACCGACAGTCGTCCCGGGTATGCGTGTCGGAATAGCCAAATCTGTCTTTGCAGCCCTGGTTGCAATCTGGATATTCCCATTTCGAGTTAGCCTACCCCACCTTTCGGAGCTGGGTAGAGAAGACGCACGCGGGATACTCCAGGAGATGGATTGGCGTCGGTACTGATAACGATGGTATCGTTCTCCGCGGCAAATAGCCCACCGCTTGTTTTTTCGTATAGAGTACCGTTTACTCTGTGGGACTGCCGGATAGGAATAGACCAGATCCCACGTGCACCACCCAAAACATGGAGTTTGCGTTTAGTACGAACAGGGAGATCACGCTGGCCGCCGAGTAGTCAGCAAGGAAGCGTAGAAGAGATGACAAGATGGCGTACCTGGAAAAGAGTAAATCCCCCCAAATGACCGCTCCCTGTGGCAGCGACGAGTTCAGGAACGTATCGCTCCTATCACGTGGACAACAGCAGACGTATCACAACCACCCAAAGCCATAACCCACCCAATGCATGATCCACAAACCAAAGACGTAAGCATATGCGCACAGAAGAGATGGGGCGAAGATCCGAACGCACCCCTATTTTCGACAGGGAGAAGGTTACATCTGCGATCGGCCCGTACGCCGGAAGCGAGTCGCACAGCGAAAGATGAATCACAGAACGTGTTCGGGCAGGAGCAGGCGCAATGCCGTTCGCAGTTGCACTGACCACGGGCTTCGACTCGCCATACAAATCTTTTAGATGTTTTTGCGTCAGCCGCGTAATTTCCACGTGGGTCCCCATAGCGGCTCACCGTCGTCATCAACGTCATCGAGATCCATTGCATTTCTTATATCCACTACGGCAGCTGGTGTTGCATCTGCTTCATCTGCCTCGCCCTCCTCGATCTCGACCTCAGCCCTAACTGCTCT
>JBBPKM010000455.1:0-14621 GCA_038089255.1 Austroboletus rostrupii
GGTGATTATAAGACATGTAGGACATGTTAGAGTATATATAAGGATCTTGGGAAATAATATGTGGTAGTGAACATGCTTGTTCAGATGTTTCAAGGGCCAGAGATTGTCTGTGATTGACTGAACCAGTTGTACTACACAATAAATATTACAGGATAAGCATATGTTATAAATCAATGGAATCATATAACGACATACTATAAGGGGGCTTGGGGGATATAGGCTGGTTCTGGTGCCAATGATTGCATTGTAGGAGCTTGGTTGTGCCCATAATAAGCATCAGGCACAGGCACATAACTACTTAAAAAGCCTCGACCATTCATTGGCATAGAAATAGAGGGAATATGTGCTGATTTGGAGGAAGTAGGCAGCCCACTATTTGGGATGGTAGCACAAGCTGAAGCAAAGGAAGAAAAAGATGTAAAGCTAGATGGCGTCACAAGTGGAGCAAAAATGGGGGGGTTGGATATAGATGCAGCTGCATTTGAGGCAGTGGCACTTTGAATAGCCTGACCTCTCTTTCTCTTCGTTTTCGGCTTGTCTTTCTGCTTGCTGGCAGGCTCGAAGGCTGGCTGCATTTCTGCATTGGAAGGCATAGTAGCCCTAGTGAAACCAAAGCCCAAGACATCAGAGCCATGATTTTTATTAGCGCACTTCTCTGAGAACTTTTTGATGGCTAACATCCGTACAGCATTACCATCAACAACTTGAATAGGTGTTCTTGAGAGAGATTCCAGAAGTACAGATTTGATGTGAGTCTAATTGTGTATAGAGTATATGTTGAGAAAAAAGGACTGCACTGGCTGGTGTTTCACAACCAATTTTGTTTGTGATGTGAGACTGCATTCTTGCCAGAGAAATATGTCTGTATAATCAGAGCATTTGGCATCAATGTAATTGTACTGTACATTGACTAGACAGACGATATCCTATGATTATAAATGATTTTAAAAAATACTACAATATCGAAAAAAACAATACCTGAAAATCTTGAAGCACAATTTTCTCCTTGTTCAGTTCGAGTACTGGTAGATGGACCAATGGATGGAGAGTGCTCTTAAAGGAAAGGACTTGAAGTGTGACATGAGTGACCACTCGTGGTCCTTGAGATGCAAAAAGAATTTCAAGAACTTGTCCAACCGAACTCTAAGAGATAAAAAATTAAATATATGGCAATTACCAGCAGCAATAATTCAAACCTTTGAGCGAACAGTATCATGAAATATAACATAAGTCCCTAATCTCACCACTTCGCCATCCAAGGTAATGAATGAAGCTCCTTCATAGAATATTCCTGTTTCTATGGTTTTCATAAGTGTTCCGCAAATAGTTTGTGACCACTTTTTTGATGCAGTATGCTGGATTGAACCAGTTCCTATTATTGGACCAAAAGTGAAGATTAAATCCTATTGTTATATTAGTGCGACTTAAAACCAGCTTAATCTTACCTAATAACTTGGTTTGATTGTGCAAGTTGATACCCAGCAATGCAGATTGTTCAGGATGCATTTGGAGATACCTTTGTATTTCTCTACCAGCCGTGATCCATTTTTTTTGGCCAGCATCAAACCAAAAGCCACTGGTGGTAATATGCTTGATAATATCTTGATATGCAAAGGTCTTGCAAGTATCTTTGCTGGGGCCTTGGCAATTGCTGTGGATGCAAAATAGACAAAACACATGGTTGAATGATTTATACCATTCTGTTGAAAAAACAATTCCAGGTCCAAAGCGTTGAATATAAGCTGGAAGGTGAACAAGAAAATGGAACTTTGGCTTGCTGATTAAAATGCTTGGCACACACTGAGAAGTGATATGTAAGAAATTGTTGATGGTGCAAGTTAAGTCCGCAAGATATTGCTTGATATTTGGAATGGTTGTGTGCCAGATAAGAACCACTAGTTCACCAATAATGGTCCAACCATCTAGAACCGTCTTGGGAACAAGATCACAGATAAGAAAGGGCATAACCTGTGCCAAACTTTTGAAATGCTTTCTGATCAAACTACCTTTATACCGACAAATATAGTCAGCATTGAGTGATGGTGCATTCAAGCCACTCTTCTCAATAGACTCCAGGTGGCTTTGAAACACAGAAAGCAGCTTTGCTTTTTTGAGAAGAAAAACTGTCTGCCCCCAGAAATATTTCATGACACCAAGAAGGATGGTGTGCAAGATTTCAGTAGGAGTATCCTGATGAATATTAAGAATTCCTAAAAAAATATTGTAAGCGAAATCTGACTTGATCAATAAGATGCAATAGAAAGAGAAATAAATACATGCCATCCATTCTGATCAATGGATTTATTGCCTCTCTTATGCTTCTACCATTTAACATTTCCTCAAGTTTTTTTTCTAGAATTTGCTTGATTTCATTTTCTGGTTTTGATGGCTGCCCGGTTCCATGCTTTTGTAGATGTTTACCCAATTCAACCAGTGTATCAATAATACTGCTCATAGCTGCATCATGGACTCCAGTAGTTGAGACTGAAACCTTTAGTTTTTCTGTTGCTCCAGAGCGCATTGCAAGACCAACTTGTTCTTCAATTATTGCAAATGTTTTTTCTGTAGTTCATGGTATCCCTGCCTTAATCTCAATTATAGAAACCAGCCATATATAGAGAATATTTAGATATGTACTTTAAACAAACTGTTGTATCCTTCTTCACTTTCTTTGTATTCCTTTGTACCACCAACATTATATGTTCAACAGAAATAGTTACAGTGTAGGCCAGCTTGATTGTATTCTTTGGCTTGCATTGGATTATCACCTGCAAGAAATAAGCAATATGGAAGAAGAAGAACTTCTTCCTCTGCTTTGCAATCCCATGCAATTACACCTGATTTCCGAGCCTTTCTGAAATATCTATCTTCAGTTTCACTATATCACAAAATACTAAAATATTTACTGAATCAATGATCTTATTGCTTCCATAAGCTCCATTGAAGATGCATGTGGTGAAGATGTGACAAAATGCATGCAAAGCTCTTTGTCAAGCATTTCATGGGATAAGCTTCCATTGGACATATAAATGGCATGGTGCTTGTTCCATTGTTTGGAGACATTTCCTGACACATCATCCATAAATATAATTAGTGGAACTTCATATCCCATTCTTCCAGCAGCTTTATGGCAGAGTGGATTTGGATCTAAGGATACAAGTTGTTTGAATGAATCTAACAATCTAGTAAGTATACCTTTAATATATTATTCACTGGTTATTTACCTGTGAGATCACACTCTAATTCTTTAGCAGACTGAAGATCTTCATAATTCCATCTGAATGCTGATGTGTGAATAATTTCTTTTTCATTGTTCATAGTAAAACCTTTCTAAAAAAAGTTGAATTAGCAATTTAAAAAAATAGATACCAATAGCAGAAAAATATACAGGAGATGGAGTTGCAAACTGGCCAAGAGCAAGTAGAACCTTATTATTAGTATTTGAAGAAGCATGCCTATTGTCTATTGCATTGTGTGATACAAGAAAAAATTTCTCTGGAAAGAAATAATCTCCAGTTTCATCTTGAAGAATCTCATTTACAAAATAGACTTTTTCCCGAATATTTGCAGCAGGTGAGCATCTTTCTAATAGCATTTTTTCTCCATGAAACACATCAGACATCTTGCCACATGCATCTTCTGGATAATCTTGCATTGAAAAATGGATAAGGGGATTGGCATAGTCCTTTCAATATGATGTGATTAATTAGTAGACAACAATTGTATAATTGTGCTTACCTTTGCAATTGCCAAGCCAATATCATTGATATAAAATATATTACCTGCAGCTGAGACAAACTTTTCAGATAGGCTTCCAACAGCATTACAGATCTGTTCCATCATTTTCTGAACAGAATAGTAGGATGGAACATCTGGAGCACCCATTTCTTTTGCCCAGCTTAGAATAGCTTTTTTTTGTGCTTGGAAAAATGGGATGTGTGCAGAAGCAAAAAGCAAAGCAGTTAAGAAGTGCTGTTAAAATAAAACTTTAAAGCCATGATCAAAAAATAGAGACAACTTACTAATTTTGATGGCCATGGATAATAAGGACTATTGATCACAGTGGATATTCCATTTGAGGCAAGTTTTACTGGGATCTCTGACTGCATCTGTGTAGATATTTCATCATCAGTCATCCAACTTTCATCTGAAAGTTCCTCTGTAGTTGAAGGAAGAAAAATTCTGTCTGGGATGAAGGTTTTATTGAGAAGAGATGCCTCAAGCTCAGCAAAAAGATCACCACCAGGATTACTGAAAATATTATTTGTGTTTTGTTGGAATGTTGTATTCCAAAGCAAAGCCAGTGGGATCTCATCTGAAGCTCTTGCATGTGTCTCCAAATCAGCAGTTATTGGAACTGCATGATCATCCACCACTGGAGGCTCAGAGTCCATAACTGACTCTAAATCTTCATCCATGTGATTGTCATAGATGTGAACTGGTGATTCAACTGTATGCATGGATGACATAGTAGAAAACCCCTGATCTGTATCAGAGAGCTGTCTAATCCAAAAGTAAGCAAGAATGATGTCAGTATGCCCATCACAAATAACAACATACTGTTGGTCATGAACTGATGGTTCAACCACATGCATAGATAAAGGAGCAGATAAACTCTGATGACTTGCACCAGATGGCTGTCTGGTCTGAGTGTGAACAGAAATGATATTAGCACATTCACCATAAATCATGACATACTGTATCAAATGAGCTTTAGCAAATCGCCTATGCAATGCACTGTTGAAATGTTTGGGAACATTTTGAAATTCCATCACACGTTGCTTTGCATTCAGGAGGGGGCAGACCATGCACAATACATGCTTTCATTTTGAGTCAATCCATTGGAGGACTTTCAGAATATGTAGTAAGGAACACAACTATGAGAGAATCACTTACTTTCGCCATCTATGAGATCTGGTATCATCGGCAGAAAGGTGTGTCTTGAATCATGTGATATTGTATTCTTCGTGCTTTCAGCCATTTACAGCCCATCACCATGGTGTTGCAAACAACCATTGTTCATCCTGCTATTTGTTTCAATGAGGAAGATGGCACACAATTTGTGCAACCAATTCTCGTTCACTTTTGTGGTACTCTGCCAAAGCATCTTCATACTACTATTGTATGTCAAGTTTTTACTATCACATCATATTGTGAATCTAATACTAACAATAATATAGCCTATTGAGGTGTCCATCAAAATTTCCCCTGAGTACAGTCCCTCCATACATCCTGTTGTGAATACTATCCCAGATGTGCCCTTTGGTTGGGATTTCGAGGTGAGTAGTCGTCAACCACACTTGGTTCTTGAAAGTAGTTTACATTGTTCAGGTTAACCCTCCTTTTAACAATGCCACTGTTTATATCAAAACTAGCTCAGATGATATCCACATACCTTTCCTGCCTCTCTCCTCCATTTTCGTTCCCCTTAACCACCAACACTGGGTTTCACTCTCCATTGAAGTGCAACAATGGCTCACTCTAGTTCCTTGCAATAGTCAACACTGGACATGGGGTCGCAACATATTTTGGCTTGCATTTGTTACTGCATATCCTGATTTTCTGGCTGGAAAGTGGCCAATCTGGGATTCCAGCATACCTGCCAATGATTCATTTATTGAAGGGTGGATCTGTGGTTCTCTAGGAGAAGACATCATTAAGAACCCAGATGGAAAGGGGAATTCACATGAGTGTATTTGCTGTTGGATTTGGGATGAATTCAATCATGTCGCTGGTTTGTTTTACCCACTCCCTCTAATTACAGCACACTAAGCAGCTGTACAAACGCTGTGTGAAACTGACTATGATACTGTTCTATGAACTCCTGTCATTTAAGTTTGAATGGATATTGTGTTTCCTACATAGTCTTCAGTGTGTCTTGCTTGTGGTTAGGATTGTATGCTCGTGCTGTGCAGGCCTTGTGCAAAGTTCATGTCAAACCATTCCCAGTTGTCAAATCGATATCTTGTCTATGTCTAGCTGACATGGGCTTCTGACACTGCTTTTGTATCTTGTGCCAATGACTATGCATCATAGACCATTAGAGGTCTGTTCAACCATTATACAATAGCATAGATGGCTTTATGTTTTGTCAAGGCAATATTCATTTTTTTAGATTCAGTCAATGTAAGTCTTCTAGGCTGTTGTAGAGAACCTACATAACACATCCAATAATTACAGAGTATATCATCACTTGAATATCCCGGTGGATATCTACTCAGCCCTATTCTCATGACACTGAAAAAATAAATACCTTGAATGGGCATGTAGACTGGAGTCACCATGCCAGTACATGCTGGGCATGCTGGCATGGGATTCAGCATGCTTGCCTTTGCTGAAGCCGAGCCCTGAGCTTCCCTCCCAGGGTCCCTCTCTCTTTTTTGGTGTTTTTTTTGTTCTCATACATCACATAATCAAGTCACGTGAATTTGATTTTACCACGGCTTGCATGATCACTTGATGGTTTCCCACCCCACTGCAACCCCCCCTAACCCCCCCTAACCCTTCCTCCCTCTTTTTTCTCGTTACACAGGTCACATGGAATGTGTTGGCCATGTACAGTGGAATGGATGCACTTTTATTATTTAATAAAAAAAACCCTATTATATGAAAAAAAAAAACAACCCCCAATTGCCAAAAAAGTATAGGCCCCCCTAAGAAAAGTTCATTACCAGAGTCTGGCCACTCAAGCATGAAATGCTATCTTCAATTAACATGGATAGTAATTATATTATATATATAATTGATGAGATGAGAATGTGAAGTGCCAATAAGTTGAATGTGAACTATGCTTGAGGTGACTGAAAACCAAGCATATGGCAAAGTCAGTGTGCATTTCCTTATCACAGCTGATAAGCTTGTTGAAGAAGGTGAGGCTGTGTGTTGTTGTGGATTATACTGCACTTTTTTTAGCCAGAAGATGAGAGTGAAGAAACCAAAGATAAACCAAGCATTTATTGGAAATCTGTCAAAGGGCCCAATTTGCTTTGTACTTGACACAAGATGGTGTCCACAGATATTTATATTTGTTAGAATCTTTGATGTAAGTGTTAATAAGAAGGAAATAGGCTTTTGAGTGAGCATTTTATTATAACTTGTCCTTATCTTGATAGCTCCGCTATATTTTTTTCTAGATTAGCCATTATCTTCTGCTCCTATCAGAGATCTCTTTGCCTCAGCATGTTTCTGGCATCCTCCAGGTCTCTCTTGGGCTCTCTCCTAAGCCATTTTAAGATCATTTCTAGATGTTTCTTACTAGTTGCTTCTTGTAAGCTCTTTAACCTTCTCTTATCCTTGAATTAGAATCACAACCTGATCATCCTTTCATGGTTCGCATTTAGCATTCTCTGAATGCTCTCCCAGTCCCCTGAGCTTCTGAAACTTCCATCTGGCCATTTCTAATCATCCTAGATTATGTTCTCCTTGTTGAGTCTATATGGTTTTCTCATTCAATTATCTATTTGGCCTTCTTCCAGTGCTTCCAGGTCTCCAGATCTTCCTTGAATCATATCCTCAAAGATCTACTTTGCATCTAGTTGCATCAGCACTCTCTGATGCTCCTCCTTGACCAATTTTCTTAAATCTGGCCTTTAATTAGATTTTATCCTATGCTGGCCTCCTTTTTTGACTTTTGGCTACTCCAGGAAGTCCCCAACTGATTTACTATGCCTACTGGATATCTATAGGATCCATCCACAGTCTATTGGGCCATCTGGCCACTCACCAAACCACTTGTTCTTTAACATAGAATTAAGCCTTTTAGATAATATCTGATTTTTATCAGATGTTTACCAGATCTTCTAGCTCTTCTGCCAGCATCCAGACAAGTCCCTAGCACTTCTGTGTGCCCTTAGGCATATCCTGATGCATCCTCTTCATTGAGACCATACTTTCTTTAACTTCACCAGAACTTCCAGATCATATTTTAATTCTAGATTTTATCAGAACCTTTTAATCTCCTTAAAAGCATCAAAGATAATCATCCTTCATTGCTTCAGGCATTCCCCTGGATGCTCCTCAGTTTTCTCAGGTCTTCCTTGCCACTTCAAGGCTCTCTAATCCAAATCTGGCACCTTCCAGATATGTATTTTTCTGATATCTAATATATATGGCCATTTTCCATGTTATGATTTATCCCTAGTTCTTATCTCTTTTCTTCCATTATGTCTTTATTTGGACTTATATTTCTTTCACAATAGTCACTCGTGTCTTCTCGCGACTATTGTACCGGTACTCTGGTTCCTCCCTACTTACTTATTTCTATTGACTCATCGTTCCACGCTGACTGATACCTCAGTCAGCATTTACTCATACAGGCTTACTCTTCGCGTCTCCTTTTGTACTATACGAGCCTGCCCTCACTTTCCTCTCTACGTATATAAACCCCTCAACGGGTTCCATGTAAACTAGCTTAGTTCTCCCTTGTATTCTCCCGAATACATTCCCTTCTTGTGCTAGCTCCCAGGCACTCTCTTTTGTCTGGTCTCCTAGTCAACTAGTCCTCATCCTACTATCGAGTGGACGCTATCTTGAATTATCGCGAACCCTTGACCCTAGGGTTATCCAGCACTTGGTTCTTGCTCCACAAGGGCTACGCTCCTACCTACCCAGTCAAAGCATAATATTCCATGTGTTTTTTTTTGATTTGATCACTTCTAGACTGCATCTAGGAGTTCTTCAAACCTGCTCCAACCTGTCAGAACTCTTCATGATATGTTTCCACTTTCCTGACATCCAGATCTCCTTCTACTTCCAGATCTCTTTCTGGTTCTCTAGATACTCTTTGACATCCTAAGTGCACTCTTTACTTGATTTCATGACTTCTCTGAACCTTCAAGCCCAGTGAAAAAGAGGGATATGTGGACTAATGTATGGCTATATTAAGGTATGCATGGCCTATGTGTGGCTATGTGGATGCACACAAAACCTATGCCACTATGCCAATGTAGGTAGTTCCATGATGTAACTCTATATTATGCCACATCCATCTTAATTGCATATGCTGTACCATTACACATATCACAGTATATCATGCATGCATGATATATTATGATGTGTGTAACTGTGAGCCTAGAAACTTCCAACTCCAATCATGTGAGTTGATGACCACCAATACTTGCTGCCGACCATATATCAAACTTTTACCATCCCCAGGCAACCTGCTGGCAGAAGTCCCATCAAATCAAGGACAATGAGCATTGTTTCTTTTTATACTTCTTGTTGAGAAGAACATTCTAATGCTTTTTTGAACCTGACAGCAATGTCTAGCAAGCATAAATGCCATGCCTATATTTGCTCCTGCTACTGGTGCCAGCACTAGCATAGCCAACTCAGCCACCATCAAGAAACCCAGCTATGTCATCAAATGTCTACTCTTTTACTCCGTTGCCACAACTGACATGTTCTATGTTGGCAGCACTTTGTATCCTTCCAGAACCAGCAATACCACAGTCTGTTCATCCAATATATCCTCCTAGGCAACATCCTCATTGAATATGGCAAAGCACACACCACTGGGATGACATCACTATACAACAAGTCGTCATCATGACCGTCAACACTATTAAAGCCACATATAAATTCATGCAGAGGCAGCTCAAACAAATGTATCAAATCCCCTTAAAACTCCAACTATCTCCAAGCCATATTAAGCTTCTCCGAGCTCCTCCCCATATATTTCAGGCTGGAGATATTAGGCATAGCACAGATCTCTTGCTGGTGCACAAGAGACACACTACACCACTTAGAATGTTTTCGGTTAATTTAAATCTGTGTTTTCTTTTACTCCATTCTTCTATTCTCTATGGTTATATTAACTCCTTGTCTTTAACCTTCACTTTCAGCATCTCCATGTCAGAGTTAGCAGAGATGATGTGATTGCTTCTTTGCCCCTTACATATATAGGTTAAACATTGTATCTGTATCTTTCCTTAGTCATCTTCCACACTCCTAGGCAGTGACTGATGTGAGTTCCACTTTATTTACTTTACTTTATTATGTTCAGCTAAGAGTACTATAGTGGGCATTTACTGCCCTTTTTATCTAGCCTTTTAACAGGTTATGAGCCCCACTAGCGCAAACTAGCACCTGGATCCTCTTTCACAAACGACTTGAATCCACCAAGCCCAAGCACATTTTTTCACACACCCTGCCATTACAACACTTTTCATTCCATATTCTGGCAAACAACACCACTATCATGCCATCAGACAAAAGCACTGATACCACCACCTGTCCTATCTTGACAGAACTGGCTAATTTCGCAATTTGAAAGCTTCGAATCATTACCAAGCTTTGCCAGGAGAAAGCCCTACATATTGTACTTGGCTCCAACCCTTCTTCAAATCCCATGACCTCCACTGCTGCTGCCACTCTGAGCACCACCACACCATTACCAACCTTGGAGGAACTTCAAAAATGGATGGAGCATAATGAAAAGGTGCATGGAATCATTTAGGACCATATCTCTGACACACTTCTTCTTAAAACGCAGCAGCACATTACATTTAAAGACCTTTTTGAGGCACTTTTTGCCTTGCATGAGGCCTCAAACCTTCTCTCCACCTTTTATCTACACTGGCAGCTCTTTGCCACCTCTTGGAATGGAAAATCTCCTATCTCTGAACACATTGCACAGCTTTAAACCTTGGAATCTCAGTTGGTGGCAATGAAGTTCAGTGTCAACTTTAAACTGTTCACATTCATACTGCTGAACTCACTTCCAACAACCCCTGAATGGACCCTATTCACCTCGTTCATCATCAACACCATAGAGAAGTCCAAACTCACTTTCAACCTTGTCGAGATAAGAATTCTTTCAGAAGAGGCATGGCTAAATCCATCTGGAAGCACTAATTCAGCTCTGAAGGCATCAAGCAAACCTATTGGAACTCTGACACCCTCTGACACTCCATGGTGCAAACATCACCAGTACTTTGGGCATGCCACCAAAAAGTGTTTTAGCTATAACAACTGGGTAAAGGAGCTCTGGAAGAGAATGAGAGGAAAAGGAAAAGAAAAGGCAAATGTAGCAGAAAACACATCAGATAAGCCTTCCTTGACCTTGGAACAAGCAAATGTAGTTACTGAAGATATAGCTAAGTCTCTAATTCATCGCATTCTAGCCTATATCTTGTCCGAATCCAAAACCAATACAAAACAGGCACTCATTATTGACTCAGAAGCAATGTCTCACATGGTTCCACACCGCTCATGGTTCCAGAACTACTCACTGCTTCCATCACCTCGCCCAATCAGTTTCAGGGACAACTCCACTGTGTTACGATTCGTTTGCAGACTACTCTTTTATTTCCTTTAAACACGGACTTATCCTTTTCTTTCAATGATGCCCATATTGGACTACTTCGGCATCGTGTCTGCCATCGCAGATTTCCTTCTTATGATATTATCTTTACTCACTGATCGGTCATCAGTCATCTGATTGCCCAGTCTTGTCTATGTTTTCCTTTTTTTGCCTCTTGGCCCATGCTATGATATGATACCTATATCAATGTTACATCGTAGCTCATGTACACCAGTTTAGTTCTCCTTGGATCATACCAAGTTTGCTTACTCTGAATCGTTCTCTTCTGATTCGACCTTGAGCATACCAGACTCCATTCTACCATTGAGTGGACACTACACAGGAACCTCATATCAAAGCAATTGCCTTGTTGCTTCCATAGAACCTTATCCCGAACCCGGTCATTGTTCTATCAAGGCTACACTCCGTCCTACCTGGTTGAAGTGTAATGCACTGTTTTAGCGATTGGGATCAAAATGGTCACTCTTCACTCCATAGGGAAAGGAAAGCATTTTGCAATTGACCTTAGCAATGTCCTTTTGGTGCCTGACTTCCACCTGTCACTTGTCTTTGTAAACAAGCTAGCAAGCACAGGAATAAGCACCCACTTCTCCACAAACTCTGATATTTGCTCCATCTAACAAGGACGAATTCCAATTTTGTTTGGAACACACAGAGACAGCCTATATCATGCCGAAGCAACTTCTAAACTACCCCTGGAGTCAAGCCTTGTATTGGTGGACATCAACACACTTCATCAACATATGGAACATATCTCTGCTCATCAAATAGAACATATGGTCAAGTATGGCAAAATTCAGGAAATCAATTCCACCTCAGGATCCCCAAGGTTCTGTGAACTTTGCATCCTCAGAAAAATAAAGAAACTTTCTTTTGAATCAAGTAAAGAGCAAAGAGCATCTCGACCATTACAAGTCATGCATATGGATGTTGGAGATCTGATATTCCCAAGATCTTGGGAAGGGCATAGGTACTGAAACACTCCAAGTGCTAAAGCCCAAATGTATAGGCTGAAATACCACTTGATGTCTTCAAAGTGTCACCTTGGGCTTTGGCACCAAGGGTTTAAAAAGTAGATTTTAAGGGGCGAGTCTTAGGACCCCTGCCTTGCTAGCTGGGACTGTTTACCCTGTACTAGACCAAGGACTCGGCAACTTCTAGCCTGCTTCAAGTGACTTATTAGAAGAGGCTTGTTTGGAGGGGATTTTCAAGGACTTCAAGACTGGGAATCCAGTCCTGTTGTCCTGGGGGTTTATATACAAAAGGACTATGTACACATATCTACATAGGATCTAAGATATACTATACAATAACTGAATAAGAGTCCATTATCATCCAATAGAAATACTTTAAGAATCTAAAAAATAGATTAAGTTGTAAAGAATCGTAAGAAGTGTACCATGCTGTTAAAGCATATTGTCATGACAAATAAAAACCATAGATAAGCATAGCCTTCAAGGCTGTGGTCATGAGGGAACCATATTCCAGTATGGCAGATCTTGAGATAAATAAGATCTAAAGATAAATATCAAATAGGATTCTTGATCCATGCCGCTGCTGCATGTCTTCATGTACAGCCTTGCAATGGAAGGAAATCCCATGCTTTTGGAATATAAATACCATGAGGACATCTGCATGTGGTGGCAGCATGCTGCAACCATAAGGCATAGATAGGGTGACTCCTTGTAACTCATAGATAATAACCCTGAGTCAAGGAACAAGATTCCAGATCATGTTGTGACTCCAGAGAATAGATATGACATGAGGCAGGCACAGCCATGTCATAAAAACTTGGTCAGGCAAGCCTAGACCCTTTGAGGAACATCCATCCTGTGACTGATGTGACTTGCATAAATAGGGTTCAGGGCTTGTTCTTGATCATGTGACCAACCAGTGATCCTTGATTAGATAAGCAGGAGAGATAAGATAAGATCAATAGATAAGAGATTAGATAAGCGCTGACATAAGCACCATTGATAAGATAAGATTAGATAAGATCTTGCAACCAGGCAAGACAAGTCTAAAAAAAATGAAAAATAAGGCCATTGAGGCACTTATTGTGTTGACATATAAATATAGCTGTAAAGGCTACTTTTCTTGTACCATAACAGGTACTGGTTACTGATCGTCGATGACCACTCCCATTTTCCCTGGATCTACTTTTTAAAGTTCAAGGGAAACATAGCCAAGACTTATGAATAATGGAAGTCTGACATGGTCACATTTTTCTGCTCCAAAATTGAGATGGAAAAAATTTCTGACACTCATGTCGAATTCCTTCGAAGTGATGGAGGAGGGGAGTATACAGGCTCGAAGTTCTGAAATAAACTTTGAACTGATGGAACCATTCATGAAACATCAGCCCCATACACTCCGGAGCAAAACGGACTTGCCAAATAGATAAACCAAACACTTTCACTTCTTGCCAATGCCATGCTACAGGATTTGGGACTTCCAAAGTCATTTTGGGTTGATGAAATGACTGCTGCAGCCTACATAACAGCTCAGAGTTCCTCTTCTGCACTTGGAGGTGACAATCTTTACCATGTGTTATTCAAGTGAAAGGTCAACCTATCCTTGTTTTGCCCCTTCAGATGTCTCGCATATGTGCTAATCCCAAGAGAACAATGTGGAGGGAAGTTCCAAGCTTATGGAAGGAAGTGCATCATGCTAGAATACACTTATGGGCAACAAGCATACAAACTTCTCAATTTGCAAACCTGGTCCATAATCTCCAGTTAGCATGTGACTTTTAATGAAGATGGTTGAATCTCCAATGCTGAGGCAATCCATTGGAAGGGCACTGCTGAGACTCAGTGGGAGGGACTTCTTTCCAAGCATTTACATAGGCTGGAACAAGTGGAAAATGAGGATGAATCCAACTTGGATACTTCAAAAACAGTGGGAGCATCCCCTATAGCTCCCGCACCTCCTGCAAATGAGAAGGATGTAAATGAATTAGCAGAGAGACTTGAAGAGCTTTACATTAATGCTGCACCACCTCCTGTACTTGGGATCATGGGCCCTGCACCTCCTACAACTTCCTCACTATCTCCAAGTTGATCTCCATCTCCTACTTGACCACCAGCTCAAATTGTTGCCAGGGCATACCAGGGCAACCAATTTTGGTGACCTGCTGACAAAAACAAGGACTACCAGCACACCTTGGATAAGGAAGCACAATGGTGAGAAAATTTCAAGGAGTGCAACCCCAAGGAGGACAATACCAGAAATACCTCCGCAGATGACCCATCTGAATCTGTGGAGATCCCTGATACCACTGAGGCACTGTATTCCA
>JBBPKM010000456.1:0-14616 GCA_038089255.1 Austroboletus rostrupii
TGTTCCATTGCTTGGGGTTAAGAGGCAAGCCGGCATACGGCTCTGGCCCGGGATCAATGCCAGATAGTGTATTTGCTCTACGTGCTCTAGGCGTGTGTTTCGGCTCGTTTGCATGCTCAGACGCTGCTGGCGTATAATCTTGGGGTTCGGCAATCGACGACGATGGGTTCAACGCGGGGGCGGTGCGCCCCCCCGCGTGCATTTCTCCGTCCACCAACGACAATGAAGACGAATGACGATGTCTCGTCCTTGACCCTGTCTGTGCTCGGGAAGGGGAGGAGGGAGCATAGTGGTGTCTGGTGTGGTGAGCAGAGTGTGGTGATGAGTTGGAGCGAGACAGCAGCGCCGAGGATGTTGTCACAACGGCATACGGGTGCGCATTTGGCTTGATGGGTGACGGGTGTTTCTCTGCAGATTCCGCTGGGCAGGTTGGTCGACTTGCCATGGCTACTGGGAGGAGGTTCGCAAGATGATAAAGGTGCTGTAACTAAGCACGCCGCTGACATGACATTCTTCAAGCACGCGGTAAATAATCTAATTTTCCGGCAGGCATGAATCTTCCGTCACTTTTTCCGTATAGTGAAGAGCCTGCAATGCACTGTATTCCTGACTATCTGATTGTGTACTATGATGGTCGTCGACAGTGCATGTCCTCACTGTGAATTTCACTCGACACCTTTTCACCAGGCCACCCGCGGACTTATGCAGTGCTCTAGTACTTCAATAAAACTTTGCCGCCGCCTCACTAACCGAACCTCCCCAGGGCCTAGTACTAGTAGTCTGCACCTCGTAAGGTTTTGAAGGCTTAGTGCCATCCAACCAGTTTTCGACAAACACAAGACTAAAACTTTGGCTTTGTCCGCCCAAACCAAGGTTGCGCATGTTCGTCTACTGCTCAGCATACTCCACTCGCATGCTTGCGTATCTGGCATGCCCTTTCGTACAGTATCCTTGCCCACCGCAAATTACGATACTCAAATCGTGTCGCTTAAAATGTTGTGGCCAGTTCAGAAAGAATCACTTATGGAAGATCGAGATAATCAGCATGCTGACTTAATCAGTAGTGGACCTGTGAATTCCAAACGAAGCAAAATGTTTGTCGTGTTTCTACTAGCCCAAACGCGTTGTGCCTCATAGAAGATCAATGATTACGCATCTGAGTTTAATCGTCCCTAGACTTTTGGCTGTCAAAATAATACCAGTCTCCTGTCGCAATTTGAATAAAATTGTAGCTGGAACGAGAGGTCAAGTATCATGTTCAGTTTCAGTTCGTTCACTCTCCCACACCTTCCGGTGCATTCATCAGCGAAAACAAGCGAAAAAAGGTTCCGTTGATAGCCTACCTCGAAGAATCGGCGGCGGTCTGCCACTTTGATTCCACGACAGCTTGTCAGGTTCAGTTTCGCCAAATTCGGACAGGCATCGATAACCACGAACAATCCGGTGCCTACGAGATAATCAAGTGAGCGCCAGTTGTCAACTGCAGCCAATACGCACTCGTCAGTTTGGTGCCAGCAACTTCGAGCACAGTGAGCGACAAACAACTGGCTAGAAAATCTGCTGCGTTGTCGTCGATCCCGGTATGGTTGAGAGCGAGCTCTTCTAACCTCGGTAGGTCACCTTGGTCCGTCTCCGATAATAGACCTTCCAGGTCTCGCGATCGCAAGTATGGCAAACCTGACAAGTTGAGATGCTAAACAAGATGAACAATAGATAGCGCTTCAAGTAAGGTCGATGGCATACCTTGCACCTTCGTCCGACCCGATGAATCACATCGGCGAGTGCGCTGTTGCGACGAGACGTGATTCCTAATTTAGCGTTCCCGACCAAGCTGAGCTTCTCGAGATGTTTGAAATTCTCCAAGACATTCGTGAGTGACGTCAGCATATTGTCCGTCATGGTCATGTTACCACGGGAACCCATAGGACCCTGCTCGTCACCGAGAGTACCCAAGTAAAGTATCCGGATATTCGATAAAGCACTGATTAGCGAGACGACATCCGCATTTGAGAGCGCTGTTGAAGTGAGAGATAGCTTCTCAAGCATACGAGCGGACGTGACCACTGATGGTGAAAGGCGGTGAAGACGCGTAAAAGAGACGTCGATATGAGTCAGATTCGGGCAGCGTGCGATGAAAGCATATATTGAGGATTCGGTGAGCCCGAGATGCCGTAACTTGAGGCTTTTCATGTGTGGAAAGGAGGTCTGTTCGAGCCCAGCAAGAAGCTTTGTAAGTGTGCCATCTGTCTAGATAGAATGGTCCGTAAATACCAGCAAACGCAGAGCGATTAGTCTATTTACTCACCCAATTTGATATACCTGCTACTTTTAACACTTGCAAGTACGTACAAGAGGTCAATGGCCCAAGAAGGGACACAGGTGGGATGGACGTGTAGTTGAGGTTGAGGGTAGTTAAAGACTGACAGGACCTTCCAATCACTTCTGCAGTTTTCGCGCCAACCTTGGAACAACCACTGTGAACGCATTAGGCTGCCACACGAAGAGAGCTATTCACCCTACCGAAGAATGAGAACATGAAGATGGATAAGAGATGCCAGCACGGAGGAAAAAACTGTGTCCGCAAACTTGTCGAAACCAATTAAGTGAAGCTCTTTGAGTGCTGTGTTGTTCCTGACAGAGAAAATCGTATGCCTCGAAACGCCGGGAAGGTCGCTAGAAAGCACGAGAGAGGATCCACGTAGGAAATACTTCAATATGAATAAGAAGCAGTAAGATGTGATGAGATATGAGATATGGATTGGGTTCTCACCAGAACAATCTGGCCATGTGTCAGAAGCGTCGGGCAGCTGGACTGCAACATGGAAAACAGCCTTGGCACCAGTGCATCGGGCAAACGTTTTAGATGTCGTTTGGAGTAAGTCCATAGTCGTTCATTCTCTGAGAGAGCTTTGATGTGGACCACGAAACTGCGAGCTGCGAGAGAAGATAGAGATGGTACAATGCCTCTTTGACTTAGGATGGAAGTGCGAGTTGACAAAGCTATCACCGATGGGTAAAGGCTTGGTTGCAATAAGCCATCATCTTCAGCTGGGGCACCAAATGCCGGAAGTGGCTCAGAACCACGTTTCCGTTTCGCTGGAGGCTCTGGTAGTGATTGTTTGCGACGAGACATATCACATATCTGTCGAAACTTCGTTAAGCTCTTTCTGATGATTAAGACTGTTTTGGATATATTTTCTCACGCTCACATTTCCTCTTACCGCTACCCTCTATACACTTCCGGAAAGCTGCCGATGACGGTCCTGTTGTGATCGTGAATTTGAGCAAGTATGCATGTGGTACACTTGCCATTTTCTTCTATCAGAATCCTGTTCATATTCCATTGCAGATTATGAGGGATAGAGCGCGTGCCACGACCTCGGAGTTGGATAGGTTTAGCGGACAAAAGAAAATAACACAAGTATTTTGTGGCTGTCATATAAGATCCCTGGAAGAAACCTTTCCCCTTTCACCGATGTACTCGAGATGAACCATCCGCCTCACTCATGTGTGTAATAGTGTCCCACCTTCGGGTTCTCTGTCATCCCTTTGCACTTTGCAGGCATGTATAGGAAGGGTCAACAAATGCTTCTGACTTCCTACACCTCACTCGCTGCGCCGCCGATCTAAGCTAGACAGTATCAATGTTAGCCGTTGAGCTTTCTGGCCGAAAGGAAGCGTGTCGCTGGGATTCGTCAGGAAAAGCTGCAGGCGAGAGTGAACTCCATTCAATATCTGATGAGCTCACAGCGATGGAGAACAAGTCGATGGTTGTGCGTGTGCATGCGCATGGAAGGGTCGGCATCATCCATCACAGAAGTGATGGAAGCAATTGGAATGCCATGGTCCACCCAACAAAAAAACAACCCTTCTAGTTTGCATTTGGTCTTTACGACAGAAAGCTGATGGTCGAACAACTCCTTCATTGCGACTTGAAGAGGGCCGAGTTCGCATATCTGTCCGCTTGTTATACGACGGTCAGAGGGAAGACTGTTTGGACGGCATTTATCTTGCATCGGCAATAGGGCTCGCCGGGTTCCGTTCGGTGATTCGGACGATGTGACCGGTGGACGACGAACAGGTGATGAAAAGCACATCCCGGTTTTATGAGAAAATGGTGGACGAGTCGAGTGGCCTGGATCACACCCGTGCGGCATACGCGCTCCATAATACAATGAGGGAGTCGGAAGGACTATCGATTGACCAATGAATTCTGTTTGTGCGCTTGATTGCAGACCCCCGCAGCTGGAATTTTACTAAGGTCGCCGAGATGACACGTAGAGCAGGACAGTGACTCACAGCCAAGGTGGGCAAGAACTCACACAAGAGCCATGTCGAACGCCTCTGCATAGAGAGTAAAGTAGTAGGCAAGTTGAATTTTTTCTTGTCTGATCCTCATTACCGCTGCTCGGCGATAACGACAAATCATGGTGGCTTAATCACCGTTACTCTTACCCAAGCCTAATTTGCCAGGAAAAAACGAATACTAGCTTTAGTGTACTTAGTTTATCAACGGACTTGTAGTGTGGTGTGTATGCAGAACTACAAATTCTGCTCAAGTCCTAAATGTTCGAATCGTCTTAGTAGAACTCAAAATTCTGTCGATCCGAATTTCCTTTTTTCCTCTCAGAAAAACATACTGGTGTGCTGTTCTTTTCCTTTCAGCATCTCAATGTTGTCCGCGTGATTTATATCATGCATTTGCTAATTAGTAATAGAAAATGTAATTTAAGGTGACTTGTGTGGAGTAATAGCCTCATGGTTATATGTCCAGTGATGAACAGAACTGCAAATTCTGCTAATGCTACTAATGGGTTCGAATCATCACATGAACTTGAAATTCTGCTGATCTGAACTTTATGTGATTTTTTTTTCCTATCCAAAGTACATCCACAGCCCTTAGGCATGAAACTCTGACATATACAATTTCATATTCTCGCCTTTTTACTTACACAAATGTCAAATGGCTAGTTAGAGAATATCTTATTCAATTTGGCTACTGATTCTATGCATAACATGGGACCTGTGGCCTGGTTGTATACCCAGTGGCAATCTTGAAACAGAACTTTAAATTCTAACCTGAAGTTGAAATTCAGTTGGTTCGAATTGCCTTTGTGTTCTTTTTTCTTCTTCTGAGAATAATCCAGATGTTTTTAGCACCCCATTATTGTCTACATATGCTGTAGGATGAATCTAGGCCTATATGATATCATGGCCACTCTGTGAGTCTAGTGGCCTTTGAAAAGGGAAGATAGTGCTACATCTGCAAAGGTGATATTATTTCTGCTCTTAAACTGCTTAAGCATCGATGGGATTTGGTGCTGGTCATCCATGTGCCACCAAAATACATGTGCCTCGAAGGTTCTATGTCTAAAATGTCACAACAAGCAAAGAGAGATACAGCAGTGTATGTACTGCATACCCGATATAGATCAAGCAAAAGTAATGGGTGCCGATTCATCATCACACATCCATCGTACGCTCCGACCGCCCCTTACCAGCATCCTCCAAGAACGAAAGAAACCAGACGAATGCAACCATGACAACTTTTGAACTGGTTTCCATCACTCGTCTTCACCTTCGATTTCCACTAGAGTGTAGCCAACTAGACCGCCGAGTGAGGAGTCAGCCGTACAGCCAAAAGGCGGAAATACTGAATGGACACCATTCGTCATCGTACTAAACCTCGCTACGTCCGCGCGCACCGCTCATGCTGCGCATCCGGCGATGTGGCGCTGACATTCACTATAGCATAGCCCGAAGGGATATTGACATCTCCCTCTCTATCCAAGCCTCCTTGGTCGTAACTGGCATCAAAATTGCTATCCTCGATAAAGAGGGTCGCTGGCATGTACACTGCACCGGCAAGTTAGTTTATCAACGGTGTGCCACTGGTTGTCGTATAAAATGGATGCAAAACCGTCGGACCTGAGCTCAGCGAGTCTCCCAGTCCATCCGAGGCCACCGACCCACGAGACACTCACCTTGGCATTCCAAGCCCATCATGGTTCTCAAAATACACGGTCATGCTGTCGCGCCTATGGTTCGATTGGTAGCTGCGGTGTGCAAAGAGAAGGAGATACCATACGAGATCGTCAACGTTGCCGTATACAAGGGGGAGCACAAGACTCCCGCATTTAAACAGTTCCAGCCATTTGGTCAAGTCCCGTACATTGTACGAAACACCTCCCCTTGCTTATTGGAGTTGCATGTGTTTGCTGACGATTTTTTGCAATGCGATTCAGGAAGAGAATGGGTTTATCCTATACGAGACACGCGCAATATGCCGATACCTCGTCAACAAATACGAGGGACAGGGAACCCAGGGGCTTGTACCGAAAGATCCCCGAAGCCAGGCGCTGTTTGAGCAGGCGGCGTCCATCGAATATTCTAATTTCTACCCATTTGCTTTGGGCCTTGCCACAGAGAAGATCATTAAGAAGTGAGTCGCCATATTTCGTTACGTTGTTTGAATTCTCCGTGACTCACCTACTGCCCATAGGCACAGAGCTTTGCCCGCAGATGAAGCGAGGGTGAAGGAGTATCTTGATAATTTGAATGCGAAGCTTGATGCTTACGACGATATTCTTGGTAAACATGCGTATCTTGCGGGAGAGGTAGGTTGTGAATTCTCTTCGCGAACGTCGATAATTCAATAGCTTCTTTCCGCAGAGTGTGACATTGGCAGACCTCTTTCATCTCCCCTACGCAGCCATTGTGATCGAAGAACTTGGCTACAATGTGCTCGAAAATAGGCCTCATGTTGCGAGGTAAGAATTTCCGACCAGCAAATGACCCAGAAAGTTCGATTTTAAACGATCGTTACAGATGGTGGAATGCGATATCGTCGAGACCAGCTTGGCAGGCTGTTAAAAATAGTGCCTGAAGTTAATTCTATGTACTTGTAGTAGCATCGTAACGAAGACATTGGCACTCGCAGTTGCCCACTGCATCTTACTGGCATAAATCGTCGTCACATTCATCCAGATTCCAGAAAATAAATTAGATTTCAGACAACAATCCACATCTAGTAATCTAACTTTTAGGAATCTACTAGTACCTACATCACCATGTGTGCTGATGGAAAGGTTCCCAGCACGGACGCCTCCGTCAACACGAACTCGAAATAAGCCAATGTGGGCCAGGCCTCTGGCCGCAGCTTCATTTTGACATCTTCCTCGATCTTCCACGCACCATAAAGCGACATCTCTACCCTCAATCTTGCCAATCCTGCATAAACCAGCGGCTCCAGCGCGGCTAGAAACCCGCACACATATTCGTTCCGCGTGTTGACATAAATACGACCCATCCTGACCTCGAGTGAGTGTACAGGCGGGTGTCTCTGAGCTAGGAGCGTGAAAAAACGGCCATATTCAGATATAGTGGCGGAGCGATCCCGGTGGTCAACCGTCACCGAGTGAAGGTACGGCGAACAGATCCGAGAAACGATATTAGCCGCCCGACGAGGGCCATCACAAATGAAAATATTCTTCAAGCTAGGAAACGTGGTAGGAGGGACACCAGTATCATCCAGGTGGAAGGTGATCTCCGAGCTCGAGCGCAGGGAGATGTCTAGATTTAATATGGGCGAGGCAGCTAGAAGACGCGAGAAGCTTTGAAGATCGATGGCGCGGACCATATTGGTAATGAGATGGACCGTATGGAGCCTTTTGAAGTCTAAGGAACCTGATCCTGTGTCAGGGTACAGCCGGTATATGCCGACTATATAGAGCTCCTCTAGGTAAGGGGAGTCCTGGGAAGCTTGTCGCAGGGCAAGCTCGGCACGACTGTCCAAAACAAGTGGATATTCCGGATAGAGGGACAGGGAACGCAGTGAGGATGGGAATATTTTCATTCCAGGGATTAGTGGGCTGAAAAGATGGCAATGAAGCGAAGACAGCCTAGGGAATATATCAACGCCGATTCGGATGCAAACGAGCCTTTGGTATAGGGCACGATCGAGGTAATCCTCCCTTGGGCGAATATGTCGCACGCGACAGGCGTACAGGTCAAAGAGGTGCCATTCATCGGGAGGAGGGCATTTCATCAGTGATAATACGGCGTTGTTGAACCCCAGGCCCTAGCGACACCTGAGCTCCCTCGAAGGGATTCAATAAAAGAGGCGTACCCCAATTTCTCGAACAGACTTGGGCAGTAAAGGTATGAATGGCGAGAACGAGTCCATGTCTGCCCACAGATAGTCAAGCGCTGTGCCGGAGACAGACTTGGAGCTATAGGCGAGGGCCGCAATAGATCTTTTATCGTCAGTTATATGATCTAGAATCGCCCTTAGTATTTCCGAGATGTAAAATATCTGACAGGAGTAGTTCATGGCATGGTTTGCCATATCGTAGGTGGTATGAAGAGGAAGACGAACGACTCGCCCAGAATAGAAAGCCAACACCCCTAGTGGATGGTGACGTCACAGGCAGTCACATAAACAATATAGCCAAATATAAAAGATCACATGCACCGTGCAACATGACTCTTCTGTGTCACGGGCACAGCCACGGTGTATTGACTGGCGCAGAACTGACAGAGAATCAATCATCAATAGCGTTTGGACAGGGACGAGCATGTTTGCGGCGTCATTGGAAAAACGAACGGTCTTTGGTACGCAGTTTATGATGGCAAGCGACCACTCAACACGAAATCACTAACACAAATGAAGAGAAACGTAGCATGGTTTCTATTACAGGCTCCTCCGCACAAAATTACTGATGTCCATCGTTTATCGCAGCGTGCATGGCATCTCAACGGAAAAAGAAGTCCTCTCCTTTTTCAAGGGAATAATTGCTACCATTGTTCGGATTTACATATGTAAGTACATGGTTCATAGCTCCAAGACATCCAGAAATATGGAGAGAAATACAAAGTCCATGTAAGGTACGGCGTTTGGAATTGACACGAAACTGAAAATGTTTGCACATGATCACGCCGACGCGCATTTTTGTTGCTCCACCAGTATCAGTATCGGCTGCTGGGATCCTATCCGCTCTTGGATTTGCACTATTAGAACTGTCAGCTATATTGGTGGCTCTCGGATTTAGCAGTGTCCTATCAATTTTAACATCATCGACTCCGCACGGTTATGTGTAAGAGGATAAACGCGGGCCCAATCGCTCTAACAGCTATTATAATACCTTGAAATCGGGGGGTTTTTTTTTTATAAAAAAAACGGAATCTATTCAGTCAGTGGATGTGATCAGTACTAACGGTCTGTCATGCTACTCTACGGCAGGAAGGGTAACGCAGAGGAATATATCGATACAATGGTCCGCAGAATCATACACAAGGCCACGAGATCTTCTCCTTCAATATTCAGTGAATCATGCGCAAACAGCTGACAGGATCTCGAAAACTTCGTTTTGTTTCTCTCGGAATGTCTTGACCTTGGAAATGTTCAATGCAAGAGTGTTGATCCGATTGGAAAACGCGACGGTTCTTCCTTCAACGCTGTCTCTCCTAGTAAGCTGTCCTCCACAGATGGCGCTTTCCCCTCGATCATAACCCACGCCCTCCTGTAGCATTCTCTTAAGCACTTCCAATCTGGGAACTTTTGGCTCATCTCCCCTCTGCGCTGCTTCAATCGCTTCCTCTGTATCCTCCATTCTGATCTTCTTGGCTTGCTTTCCAATGTCCCCAAGCTCAAGCATCAACGGCTTAAGGGGAGTAGGACACTCCTCCAAAGTGATTTGCATGCCGACTCCCCCATCAATCGAACCATCGGGCTGTACAGCCCTTGTACCGACCTCGAGGATAGCCAAAGAGACAGATGCAAAGTATGCACGGGGAGGGTCCCGTTTGAGGAGTCGACCAAGAGTCATATTTCCAGCAAGAACGTCCCCAAGGGCAGCGTAGAGGATCTGGCGGATTCTCTCGAGTGCGGGGGAATTGTGCGGGAATAGCACCGGAGATGGTGTTCGCGGGGGGAATACGGAAGCCGGAGAGGAAGGCGAGGCACTGTGTCTGGCGCCGTATTTGGCGTCCAAGCTGAGCAACGGGCCATCGTAGGCGGGAGGGGGGACGAAGGAGGTCTGTACTTTAAGAGACGATCCATTTGAGCCGGCGTCGAGCGCAGCTTGAAGATCGCTTGCGTATCTATCTTGGAAAGAGCGTCGTTGCGATATTTCGATGGCTACTGCTCGCAGATCGGCTGCGATCCCAGAGACTGCGGGGTCGGGGGGTTGACTGATGGGCTGAAGGCCGCATATGACACGGGCAAGATCATGCTGGTATTCTGGTTGCAGACCCTGTATTTTTGGGACGGTGGATGCCCACACACGCAAGAAGCCGATAAATGCGGGCGGACAGTTTGTCTCCGTGAGATCGCGAGGCGGAGCCGATTTAGAGCTTCTGGGGAGTGGGACAGACGGTGGAACGGTAGTGCAGCGCAGGGCAGCAAAATAGAGACAGAGTGCCGGACCTGCCAGGAGGAGCATGGATGAGAGGGCGAGAACTTTACTTGAACTTCTGACGTACCAGTTATCATCAAGTCTGCCTCGGCGTTCGCAAGCACCTCCGGCTCCAGGAGGCGCTCGACCTTTGCATGGGTGAGGGAGGACTTGAGATAGCTGTGGAAGCTGTCCTGGACATATTCTTCAGAAAGTTGGTGCTCGGTTGCGTCGGGAACGGGCATGGTGAGATGCTGTGGAGGAGGACTGCGCCTTTTGTGGTTGCCATTAATGTGGTAAGTGCACAGCTGCCATCAGCCCCTTTATCTAAAACAGCACTAGATGCTGACTAAGCTGATATGCGAGGCCGGCGTTGCTGTGCTCTCGGGTGGACCAGCACTTGACGTATTTGTCGAACCGCACCACCACGTGCGTGGCCCTAGCGCTGAGCCTGGACAAAGAAGGGTTGGCAATGGCAGCCCCGGTTCCACCTTCTTTCCCGCACCACGATCATCTACCATGTCCGCGTACATGCAGAAAACAGGCGCCCAACTCTTCCGGAAACACATGGACCAATACGCTCCCCCAGACCCTGTCTACGAGTACTATGCGGACACAAAGGGCAAACAACGTCGCAAAAAGGTGTCTCACGACTCCGCATCTCCCCTCGGCTGCATATTGACGATTGATGCTTCCTCCATATAGCGCGATGTACCCGCAGGGATATCCCCTCGGGATGCCAAGATCCTAAAGACTGTTCAGCGCAGAGCACGTTACCTAGACAAGAGCTTCGACTTCTGCGGTCTCCATTTCGGCTGGACGTTCATCATCGGGATTGTCCCCGGCGCGGGCGATGTCGCATGCGCCGCGCTCAACTACGGTCTCGTGCTCCGCAAAGCTCGCGAGGCAGATCTACCGCCTTGGCTCATTGGTAGGATGCTGTTCAACAACATCGTTTCCGCATGTGGTGGAATCGTTCCCGTCGTCGGGGATGTGATCGTCGCCGTATACAAGGCCAACTCTAGGAATGCGATGTTGCTCGAAGAGTTCCTGCGCATCAGGGGCGAAGAGAACCTCAAATTGCAGGCAATGGAGCACGAGGCAACGAGTACCAGTCAGGCTATCGGGAGTGGTGTTTCTCAAAGGGACGCGGAAAAGATTAGTCCAGGGACGGGCACAAATACTTGGCGGAGCTTTAGCTCGTTCATACCACACGGGGGAAGGAGACAAATACCCGATTTCAACGGTGACCGGGGGAGGTTTATCGAGAACATCAATAGTTGATGTATTCTAACATGTCGGTCTCTTCGGGGCTTGGACTCTTGGCGGACATCATGGGGTCTTTTTGTTTGATTGTTTTTGTAATATTTGTTCCACGGACACAATACTTACCTTGTACTGTACGAAAACCACCGGCCATGTATTCCCTTCCATTGCAGATCAGTGAGTCCTCGAATATTCGCTTCACTTCCCAAACTAATCATCGGCCGGGGTCACGATGATATTCTAGTATACTAGTACAAATGCGGTCCGGCTCTTCTGAACCTGACTTAAACTAAATATTTCGTTCCTGGAAGACTCCTCGTCTCAGATAAATCAACTTGGCAAGTCCAAAGTTGGAAAGGACAGAAAGGGCGTTACGCCGATCGGCGGCGGCGACCGAGTGTTGATGCACATTCAAGCCTTCAGACCACTATAGGACAAACTTGGATAGACGTCTCCATTTTCCACCCCTGAACTTGTGAAGCAGCAGGCGATGTAAGGAAATAATAATGTACTGATAATGTGCTATCATAGCGAAAGTTGAACCGGTAAGGACGCAGTCCCTAGCACCAAAAGATCGGTTCCGATTTGACACGAATTGTGGCTTCCGTAAATAGATCCGAAAAATGACACACAAAAGCAAGATAACTTACTCATAGCCAAAAGATAGAAGACCCACAAAGTGGGAGTGCTAGGCGGCTTCAGCATCGAGAAGTAAGTCCTTAATCTTCCGCGCTGACGTATGTCCTCCTTCTTGCACTTGGGCAAACCCGTCTGATGCTACAAGCACCATGTCGGTCAATCAGACCGAACTTGCGTGATTGCTTGGCGTTCAGTCAGGTCCTAAATCAAATATTACATGGCTTCCAGCATGACAAGTCTTCTGTGTCACAAAATTCGTATACCACATAAGACTCATCTGTCAACTCGAGGCCTGATTAACGCCAGTACATTGGTGTACTTCACTGTGCCTTCACAATTCTACAGGCTTTATCAGGCGTGTCGAGGACTTTTTGAGGGGGTGGTCCCTTTTCAGAGTCCTCACAACTCTACTTCAGTTGTGTTGTACTGCTTGCGCCGAGGATGACACCAACGCCCATGTCTAGTATGGAATGGTGCTGGCACCACCTAATAAGTGCAATTTCGGCAAGGCGCAACTCGTGTTTCTCCTTTAATCGCGTTATTTAAAGACACCGCTATGTCGAGGGGGGGAAAGCACACCGCAACGGCTTCCGGGAGTTCAAGAGCCTTGAAGTAGCCCTCTTTGAGGTAACGAGCGCGGTACATTCTACCCATCGAAGAATTAGGATCAAAGCGACCACCCTCGGGTCCTTGATACTCGGCAGAGGAGACCTTTCCTGCGAAGGATCCACCACTGAAAGATTGCCTGTAAGTATGCGTAGATAGTTCGGAGTTAACATACCCGAAAGGGTGCTTTCGACAGCAGGATATCAACTTTAGTTTAATGTGTAATAGCATCATACATTCTAGAGATATCGATCAACGGGGAGTGGATAGATTCTTAGCTCGACGACTTGCTTTTGGTAAACCTTTGGTAATACGCAGCCATTCGCTCTGCAAATTCCGACGACTTCGGCAACCTATTCCTTGTCGATTGTATTATTGCGAGGAGCAGCAGCCAAGGCACTTCCCATGCGGCAAAGTTGCTCAGACCGAGCATCTCACTGATGATGGCGTCAAAAAGCCAAAAGTTTCAAAGATGATGTGCGATAAAAGCGTGAACACACGATTTACCCGCCTTGTACAAGTTGTCGATCTCGCGTACGGTGTCTTCGAACGGGACACTACGGTCAGGTATACACAGTACACGGAACTTTCTCGCGTCCCAGATGCTAAAAGGAGGTTAAAAACAAGCTCCTCAAGTTCTCTGGAGAGTGGTCTCCGGGATTTGTTGGGTAGATCCTCGATATCAACTCGTTAGGTCAAGATTGATGACACACGTTGGCAAGCTCACCTGGTGTCGATCGTGGCGTTTCCAAAGTTAAGTTGAGAGAGAATCTAGATCGGTGGAGACTGCTATGACACCACTGACTACGACGCGACGGTGCTCTGCCTGTTCCGCAGTCCCTTCCGCGTATATACGTGCTGTATCGAATTCTGAGTGGCCAGGCTGGAAGACGTCTAGAATTCCTGGCACTGCGCCGGCGAAGACGACCATACGCCATACTTTCCATCAAAGCTGAAGGCCATGGTGCCCCAAGGGCAGTCAGTTCATGACATCGCACTGTACCTTCGGAGATGTCACCGCACACAAAGAGAAGGGGCACGCGGGCCGGCATGATTCAGTCATCAGAGTGGGTCGTAGTAACTTGTATTTTTTTTTTAGAATATTCATGTAAGATAAGTACTTGTTTGTTTATTATTTACTTGTAATATTTTATTTTATTTCTCTAATCACAACTCTGCTCCTTGACTCTGATGCCCACCTCAACACCTTCAACGGTCTCATTCACTGTCCGTCGGCCAACGCCAACTTCTCGCACCTCTTCGTCTGGCCCAGAATCAGATGGAACATTCAAAATCCCAGCGCTTCCCCGTCACATTGCCGGCGCTAATACCCCTTCGACCGGAGGCAGCCCACTTGCGCAGTCCAGGACTGCGTCTGACGATGAACGAGAAACTGGGATTGTGTTTCCTGGCGCTGTACCTGGTGCAGATGACAACCTCCACACGGATTCGAGTGACGAGGATAGTCCCTTCCCCGGGAGTGCACGAAGACAGCGGTGCGTCATTTCGTGTTTCATTGTCCTACAACAATTGAAGTCGGCTCACGAAAGCCGTCACGCATGACATATCATATCTTTCTCTAGTTTTCATCCGAAAAAGAAAATGACGTCTAGCGAAGCACCCCTCGTTATCCCGACACAACCAAACCCCGACTGGCGGGAGGCAGCGCGAAGACGTCGCGCAGCCTGTTCCCGCGCTACACCTTCCTTCG
>JBBPKM010000457.1:0-14608 GCA_038089255.1 Austroboletus rostrupii
TGAGTGTGGTGGTGGCGAGGAAGAGCGTAGCAGCTGATGGCGGGACATGAAGGCGTCGTGCGGGCAGGGGGGCGAGGAAACGCACCGAGGGTGGCATTAGAGCTGATGATCTCTGCAGCGGTGCTGCCGAGGACGGTGAAGTTCAAGGACTGGCCGTCGACAATCTGGGCGTAGACGGTGTCGACGGACATTTTCCTGGATGCATCGCCGGTGTAGCAGTCGTCGAACTGGAGTGTGGCGGGCTGTGCGCGGGGGGTGGGTGCGAGGAGGGGGAGGACGAGGGGGGGGGGGGCGGGGGGGTCCATCGGTGTCGAGGGCGGGGAGGAGGAGGGCTGGTCATTAACAGGAACGCCGCGCTTGTACGGTCCTGCGTGACCCTCGACTCTTACCACGCCACACCACCGCCGCCGCAACATCTTGTATATGCGTTTCAACATTACATTACACCAGGCTAGTCGGATTCCACGTCACCGCACCCCCAGCGCCCTCGTCCAGCCCATCCAGACTCGCCATGTCCTCCCCGTCCAGCGCAAAGTCGTACACCGCAATGTTCTCCGTGATCCGATGCGCGCTCGTCGCCTTGGGAAGCGGCACATGGCCCTTCTGCAGCGACCAGCGGATCAAAACCTGCGCAGGGCTTTTCCCGTGCTAGAATGGCATACACTCAGCAAGTCGCAGAACACGCTATATATGCGGTCCTACCTTTTCCCCAATCTTGGCCACAACGTCACTCTGGATCCCCCTGCCCTCGCCCGCATCCTTGCCGCGCAACAGCGGGGTGTATGCCTCTACGACGATCCCCTCTGACCGGCAGTACGACACAATCGGCCGCTGCTGACACCATGGGTGGAGCTGCCCAAGCCTCAGCGACTCGCATGTCGCACGTGATCATCTCTCACCTCCACCTGGTTCACGGCCGGCTTCTCCAGGCCCGCTTCCTTCATTTCTGCAAGATGCTTCTCCGAACTGCAGGAACGCTTTAGCATTGAGACGCCCGAGCGCCTGGGCTGACCCACAAGTTCGATACCCCTGCAGTGCGCACAAGACCGCATTTCTTGGCCTCCAATACTGCCTTGTATCTTTCAAGCCTCGCCTCACGCCCGCCGTGAGGAGAGTGGACGAGAAAGAGATCATAGTAGCCTAGATCCCTGTGAGTCGGTACCTCATCTGTCTAGAAAATACTCGCTGGATCCAAGCTTTTCGACCGACTCCTCGATACTCTTTAGGGTCTCCTCATATCCAAGCTCCGAATTGGATACCTTGGATGCTGTTTCATGTTAAAATACGCGAGTGGACTGTTTTGCATTCCACTTGCTAATGAATATTTGTTCTCGTGAGACGCCAGACAGCCGGACGCCTTCGCCAACCTCGGCCTCATTCTCATACATTTGCGCGCCATCGATGTGCCTGACAGCATAATACCGTCCTCGTAAAGAGTTAATTCAGGACGCCGAGCATCACTCCGCACCTGTAACCCACTTTCAGTGCATTAGCCACAGCTCCAGGGCACAGCGATTTTTCCATTTGATACACCCCGAAGCCGATCGTAGGTAGAGTGTATCCTACCCTGCAGTCAGTATACGAGCCCCTGAGTCTGATTCTGATCACTATACCGGTAGGCAACGTTACGGATGTTGATACGTCTGTCATCGTGAAAAGGATGGAATCCAGGTGGCTTCTCGGGCCCGGACGTACTTATAGCATTGGAGATGTATACGATGTGAGCTGCAGCAGCCTTTCGGGCATGTGCGGCTGGTCCGTAGTTACAAACACGGCCAAACACACCTCGGTGTTGTTCCGCTATACTACCCGACGACAACCTCATCCTCAAACATGCCAGTCCCTTGGGAAGCCCTCATTCCGTTTGGTACTGCAGGCGTTCGATCTAGCCATATGTCGCTGACACACTCTCCAGGCCTGCTTACCACCATGTTCGCAGCAGCAGGCACTCTCTTGAACACCTCGAAAAGGGCCCAGAACCAGGGCAAGGTATGTCAGCACGACTCGCCGCTCCCCCCGTCTGACACGTATCCGCGCAAGCCCGTTCGGTACAACATTGATGCATGGGACGACATGATGATGGACCGCGACAGGCGACTAACAGGACACGCCCGTGGACAGAAGGTACGCTTTTCTCACAGTGCCTTTCTCTTATGGAGTTGCGCTCCGGAGAGGTTCCGTGTGACGCATGATGGCTGATGCCCTGTTCCTAGTCGGATCCGACACCTCCGAATGGTTTCGACACCAGCAGTGCTTGGTACACACAGCAGACGTCGTAAAACCAGCGCGACAGGTCTACAGAACCACTCATATTTGTATACCGCTTTAGATGTCGTCTGCAGTGCTGTCTTGAAACACGTTTACTGGGCGCAAATTGACGTGACGCAACAAATGCTGTATGGATAACGCGAATATTGATCTTCTGCACTGGTGAACTTGACACCCATGGGGTTTGATCGAAATTGGGGTACATTTCGCAAGGCATGCAGGTCCGATTTAGTGTTTTGTTTCCCCATCAGCGAGCCAGAATGCCACATTTGTTCCATCCCACCACAGTTATTCCACTGGAACCGCCGAGCTACGTGGTTTGACCCAAACAAACCCCCTTCCGGCTCCTTCTACCGACCTGATTATTCGTCATTCATCCTTCGACGTCACTTTGCGCCCGCGTGATTACTTGCCAGTTGACCTCGGCCCGATCAAACGCAAGTTCAAAGTTGTACTTCTACAATTAATGTCTCTGATGCATACCAAGTGTCATACACACGGCGGTTTTATTTTTTTTTCCCCGCTCGTTTGAAATCAGAAATGATACCTTCTAGTTCTCACCCAAACAACATACTCGCAGCGACGTCCACATTTCCCCCACTCGCGTTCAACAGTTGGATGGCCTGCTCCCTTGATGCCCCTAGACCCACCAACGCCTGAATATTGCTCTCAGGGTATCTTGGACTGCTACCCGCTGACCCCGCAGCCGACGCACTACCAAGGGTATGTCCTCCTCCAGGGAACCTCGATGCCGAAACGGGATTCTGCGACGCGAACGACGATCCGCCTCTCGCCGACGACGACGAACCAAGGGATGATGTCACCGGCTGAGGGGACGGGAGCGAACTATCAGCCTCTACACCCGCTTCCAGTATACGCGCCTTGTCCGGGAGCTCGTGTTCAGATAGAAACGACACTTCGCGCCCTTGGATCCGGAGGACGCCTTTCTGCAAATCTATGCACGCCTGGTGGGCTTTGAGCATGTCCAGTCCAAGCAAAAGGTCGACGTCACGCCCCTGGGTGTCGCGTACGCTGAGCAAAGGACAGTCGCAAAAGAATGAATATCGTTACCTCCATGACGGTGAATGAACACGGCAGGTGGAGGTCCGCCAGTTTTAGTTGCGCGCTGTGGACCCTTCCGAGAATCTTGGCAGTTCCTACGCCCCTAGCGATACCAGCGAATCGCTTGTCTACAAGCCGCATAATCCTGGCAGCGTCATGCACCCGGTTCGATTGAATGAGTACAGATAGGCACGAGCACGTCACCACAAACGTACCCACACGCTTCAGCACATTCAGGACTCACTAGAAATATATCACTGTCAGCTTAGGAAAGAAATGACAGAGCCACCCCGCCGACTCACTAATTGTGCCTTGTGCACCGCTGTCGACAAACGCTTTCACAGGATGCGCATTCACTTCGACGGGGACGCTGACACAAGCCCTTTACATTAGCATACTCTGCGTGCCCCCCCTCCTCAGAAAAGCAGTGCGTTGACTCACTAGAGCATCGTCACCCTCCCAAACACCTCTGGGCTATACTCGAGTGCATGTTCCATGTTCTCCATGATCGCCTGCTGCCTTATGGCTTCTTCGATCCTCCTCTGTGCCTCTACATCAAACGGGTCGGCATTGAGCGCATCAATCGCACGTTGTCGCTCATACTCGGACGCATGATGCCGCTCTTGCAACTGCCTCATCAACGTGGCAAATCGAGACGGATCGTTGAGTGCACTCGCCAATTCGGGTTCAGACTATGATCCCCCAAGGTCGTCAGCCGCCGTATAGAGTAGATCAAAAAAAAAAAATCACGAAAACTCACTTGCTGAATTTGATGCAACAGATTTGGGTTTCCCAGGATCTGCAACCGCATCATCTCTGCATCTTGTGATACATCTCTAAACGAAAGAAGAAAGAAAGGAGGAGAGAAGAAAACGAGCGAGTGAGCCTCGTATGAAAGTAGCAGTGCGTCACGTAGACCTACCGCCCACCGCTAGATACCGCTACTCTTCGTCTGAGCAGCAGTACCGCGTTGTCAGACACGCCGAGATCTCTCATCGTCGCCAAAGGCTGGCCGAGTTCGCTTCCCTCTGACGAAATGACCTGCTCGGACGCTGGAATACCGGACTAGGACCCACAAACGCCATCCGGACGACGACAATGATGATGATGAATGAGCGATCCACGGAGAACAAGCGATCAGGATCAGGACCTCAGTTGATGCGACTCACCTCGGCTTCGAGCAACGCTTTGACGTTCTGAAGTTCCATGTCCGGGTCTATCTCCACCGAGTAGTTATCGTCCGTTTCCGTAAAGAACGTGATCCTCATGGTCTATGGTTGTAAACTGGATGTTTGAAGAATGCTTGGGGCGAGTGATAATCGGATAGAAGCGTCCCCGGCAACGTGGGTTGATCGCTTCCCCGACGAGCACGAAAAACAAATCAGAAAATGGGTGGACGCTTGACCAGGAAGGTGTTCAAGTTGCAGATCGCCTCAAATACAGAGTCGGTTAAATACCTCGACGTCCATGAACACGCAAGCCCCCTACGAACGACACAGAATTCAGTGGAAGTACATGACACGCGTCGGCTTAGTACTAGGCCACAGCATTTTGGTAAGCAAGCACACAAGTCTCACTGGCCACGGCGTTAAAAAAAAATACTATGTCGACGAGGGCTATAAAATAGGGTGTCTATTGTCGCACTCCTCGCCCACCTAATCTACTCCTTGCAATCACAGAACTGTGTGTGGGGAACCAGTTATCCACAAAGCCGTAGACAAGAAACAAGCAACTCACAGCCTCGAGCCTGTTCCACGAATGTTGGACATGAGCGCGCTTTCCAAGGCAGAAGTCGATAAGCTTGCATCTAACCGCGACGCCCTCCGTTAGCGTTCTATGCTTGCACCAGTCCAAACTCACCACTCAGGTCACTGAAACTGCTTGCAGAGCTCCCATGGTTACTCTCTCCCTCACTCACGCCTGCGGCACCTAGGGCACCGAACCCCTGGCGTGTATGTCCATGGCTTCTTGCGTTCCGCACCGACACTGAAGGCGGAGAACTAGACTTGGTGGGAGAGAGGTGTCGTTGCATCGGGGAGCCCGTCAGCGATGCGGGTTGAGAGTTCAACGAGATCTGGGGTGCCGCTTGCGCTGGGTGTTGGCTTGGAAAATGTGAATGATCACGAAGAGAAGAAGCCATGCGGTGTGCAGTCGGTGGAGAGGAAGATATAGGAGGTGATGGAATCGACGGAATCGAGCCTTGAGGTGACGATGCGCTGGATACGCTTGCGCTGTGATCCCTGTTCCGTGCAGCGCTCGACAACTCTGCAAGTCCGACGTCCAGGCCTGTACGCTCGTTCAACCTGAGTCTGCTTGGGAGCGCTGTGGCTCCAGCCGGACCAATTGCAGTAGGACGAGCAGATACGGCAGCAGAGAAAGGAGGACGACCACGTATGAACTCGTCCCGTCTTGTATCTTCACGTTCTTTGCCCTTTCCGGGGGATTTCATGAGCCCGAGTCGTTCGCTCGTCATCATCTTTTGCAGCTGCGCGAGCTTCTTGTCCAAGTGTTCCTGCTCCTCCGCCTGCCTCTCTATCTCCTCTTCTCGTTTCTGCGCCATTTCTTCTTCGTCGCTCGACTCGCTGTCAGCCTCGTCAGAGAGTGGGGTACCCGTGCGGGGTGGCGCAGAGAGCGGACCCATGTAGCGTCTGGTGCCCTGCAGGGTGGCGGTCGACGAGGATGCCTTGCCATGGCTGAGGGGACCTTGCCCACGAGTCTTGGACGGAGACTTGTGCGTGAGCGAGTTCAGGCGTGCTCTTACGCCCAGAGGCGTAGTACTCGCAGAGAGTCGCCGCGCGCCGAGGGCAGCCACACCAGCGAGCCTCGATGGGGGGATCTTGACGGAGAGTGGATTGTCAGAGGGAATCGTAGCGGTTGCGTCCGGAACGCGCGGCGTAGGGACCACTGGCGTCGGCGGAGCAGCAGGGAACGGGGTCGCAACGGATGTCGGAGAGGAGAGACCGTCGCGGATGTCCTGCAGCCCACGGAGATCTGCCTCGTAGCGCGCCTGTGCGCGATAAAGCAGGTACGGCAAGGGTACTTGGAGATGGGCCGCAAGACCCTTCCCTGTGTGCGCAGGCTCGGTGACGGGTGACGGGGCAGGAAAACGGGGGGGAACGCACAGTCTGTTCCACCGTTATCGCTCGCCCGGCTGAGCGCGATGACCTCCCAGAGGATGTTTGCCTTGTCCGCGTTCCATTCTATCTGAGCGGGAACGTCAGGCCGTGTTCAGTGATATCGGCGGGGCGACGCACATGGGGAGGGCTGGGATGCGGCTCGTCGGGTCTGTTGTATGGCAGCTGGACCACGACACGGATGCGAGGAGGCGTAGGCATGCATCGACGTTGCCGCACACGACGGGCGGCGACGGCGAAAGTGGACAGAAAAGTAAATGACCCAATTAGGCTCTTGCCTTTCGCCACCATGTCCGCCGCCCGCCCCTTCCTCGACGTCGAGGACGACGAGCAACGCCAGAACAGGATCGGTTCGTTTCCTGCTCGCCCAGCCTGTCCGTTCCTCAGCCTCTGCCAGGCACCCTCCTCGAGCGACTCAACACCACCTCGTCCTCGAGTCAGGGTCCGGTGCTCCCAAATCCCCTCCCCAGCGTCGGTGCACCCGAACCACCCACTGAACGTATGACCCGTCCCCCGATCCCACAGGCCACCTTACCTAGCCCGGCAGTGCTAGCACGCGTGCAGGCATTCCTTCCTGCCATCTCCGCCTCCAATGACGCCCTCTCTCAGCAGAGGCCAGAGGACATCAGCATCGAACACGTCCCCGAAGACGAAGAACGGTATATCGAGATGGTGTGTGCTCATCATACCGGACCCTAGCCCGTCGTGTTCACGAGTTCTCAGAACCTCGGGCTGGGCGTTTTCGAGACGCGACCCCGTCCCGGTTCAGGAAATCGCTCACCAAGTTCTTGCTCAGATCCGGAATCGCTCTCGGACGGGTCTTCATCAGAGTCCGAATCAGAGCCCGATGTGTTTCACTCTGCTTCTGGCTCGGAAGACGCGGATTCCTCCAACGATGATTCGGAAGACGAGGACGAATGGGATACAGAGTCGCAATCGGGATCGTCCATTGACATAAAGCCCATCGCCTCCCGTCCTATCAAGCCCCTCCCGAGACGCGTGTCCCAGCAGACAAACAAGGAGATCAACGTCTGAGCTTGCTTCCTCGTGAATGCGCGCCACTCTCCTCCGATGAGGCTAACAGGTCAATCGTCAGCGGTTTCTTTCGCCTCGGACCTGGACAAGCATATAATATGTTAGAGAAGTTACAACAATACAAGGCAAGCTCGGTTCCGTGGTTAAATATGCAGAGTGCCTACATACGATATACACCCAAACAAAAAGTTCATGCAGCAGATAAAAATGCAGGGAAAGGAAAAACCGTCATAAGCATGTACGTCATGAGGATGACAATCTATCATCGTCCCATCATTCCTAGCGCATTGTTATCGGGAAGGTTCGACATAAACGAAGACCAAAAGTCATTGTCAAAGAAAATCTCTGACCCCATAAAATAATTGGGATCGCTCATCGGTAAGTTGGGAAAGGTTCGAGAGCCCATGGGGACCGCGACGTTGGCAGATGCATTAGCATTAGCACCTGCGACGGGGCTCCCAGTGCCATATCCTCCCGTGCCCATCCCGCTCGAGACACTGGCGCTCCTGCTCGCGCTCGAGGAGCTGAAATCTGTCCGACTACTCGCGAAATGCTGTGCCACCGGTCCCGAAAATTCCTTGAGCTCCGCCTCCGATCTCTCCATCTTCCTCTTGAAGGAACTGACAGCTGCGTCTATTATTCGAGCACATTTGGCGGCAAAGTGATCGGGAGAGCAGGCAATGAGCGACAACC
This sequence comes from Austroboletus rostrupii, assembly GCA_038089255.1. Taxonomy (NCBI): domain Eukaryota; kingdom Fungi; phylum Basidiomycota; class Agaricomycetes; order Boletales; family Boletaceae; genus Austroboletus; species Austroboletus rostrupii. Next base: position 8,193 of record JBBPKM010000457.1, read on the forward strand.
TTTCGATCGTTTTTGCCAAGATAGAATCCGAAGACCCTGGCATTTGTTGACCGGCATTCTCGAGCACATTCCATTTTGACATGACAACAAAAATCGTGGCAAAGGTAATCATGCTGAATATGGCGTCGGGAGCGGTGCTCATCAATACGAGCTCGGGTCTCGAGAGTGCTCCAATCAATATCGCCTCGCTGAGCGCCAGGGCGTGGTGACCCCAGCTCTTTGCAAGGTTGACGCCATTGTACTCGGCAACGAGAAACCAAGGGGTTCGACCGTCGAGATTAGTGAGCGTAACTTTGGCTTCCACGAGCGCGTGTACGACGACGAGGAGCCGACACGATTGATAGTAGAGCTGAAGCATCTGGAAGTAGAATACTTCGTGTTCTGTCAAAACTGAATGTCAGGGTCAGGACTATTTATTCATCCAGGGTCTGAGAGCCAGGAAGACGTGACAAAGGAGACCTAGGTACCTACCTGGGAGTGGAGAGATGAGACGCTCTAGGACGTCCATCTGAACAAGAAAATCCAGTACTTCTTTGTAGAAGACCCCGAGCTCATCGACAGAATGTAGACGGATTGATAGCCCTTGTTGGGTGGTAGACAAAAGTTGACAAAGGAGGGATAACCTCAAGTCCCGCATTGAACTAGGGGTAGCATACGAGGCTGTGTCGAGGGTTTCGTATATCAGATTTTGGCAATCTGATATAGGATCCCGGCCAGTGCCAATACAGAGCCTTCAAAACCCTGGTTATTAGCTCATGCTACAGACGAGGGTAGCATCGATTTACATTGACTCGACTGAATTTAGGGCAAACCACTGGAATCGGATACAGCCTAGTCAGTGCACGCTCAGAGGCTGATCTGGGTGAACGCACTAGTCGTGCTTTCTCGAGCGCCTCGGCGAGTTCTGCACTTAATGACTCGTTTGGCTTTTTTTGATCACGAAGGGTCCGCGCATACACCATGGCTTCGCTTAGACGAAGGTTCATGGCCATACTGACCGCTGTTGCAGCTATTAGTCTACCGTCGCGGGGTTCTCTCGGTGCTGTGTCGCCGACCGGCTCCCACACAGAGAGGATAAGGATGGCATGAATCGCATCTGTGGAAGGCAGCGGGTTGAAGGATTGCCTGAAGACAGCTTCATCAGCCAGGCGATAGAGCTGTGGGGCGACGATAGCGCGTGTTGATGGTTCCAGATGCCGTGAGGCCACACAACATTGAGCGAGGCGCAGCAAGGAACCATCATTCCGGTTGCTGGGTTGCAAGTTCAGCCAAGGGCTGTAGCGTTCCTCGAATCTAAAATAGAAATGTTTGGCGACAACACGCAGGACACAGAAAAACAGCCAATACACACATGTCAACCAAGTATTTTACTTGCTCACGACCCAGAATATGGAGGAGTGTCTGATCAACCTTGTTCCGAGAGGTGTCCGCGGTGTTGGCTCCACTGCGTGCCAGGGCTTGAATCGCAAGCATTGGAACCATAGAGCTTTCGAAACCACCGGGAAGCTTCAAGAAGCCCCATGGTAACTGCTTTTCGGGCAGGAGGCGCTCAGGGTGCAACAATTCAACCTCTTCGTCTTGCTGTGCTGTTCTGAAAGGAGGCAAATTATCCGATGAGCTATCACCCCAGCCTTTGGGATGTCTTCTTGTGTCATCCACTGGGACATCCTGTGGTTTTTTGGCAAGCGGGATAGAGGATCTCCGACCGATGCTGGCCTGAGCTGGGATCTCCGGTTGCTGGCCACGCGCAGAGGAGGGCCCAGGAGACGGACCGGAGCCATCTTCAAAGGAACAGGAGAGACTGAGAACTTTGCAACGGTGGCACTGAGCACCCGAATTGTCGCCCTCGAGCATTTCGCACCGCGTTTTGTGTTTCCGGCATGATAGACAGGCTTGGGTAGCCTTGGCACGTTTTGCGGGCGCTGCTCGTGGGGAAAGTGCACGTTTTGAGCCGATCATAGGTTCGTTGCAGTCTCGAGAGGTCATGGTGGTGGAGGATATGAGAGAGTCAACTTTGCTAGCCTGAATACTCGACCCCGAGCCGGCTTAAAGGCCATGCGGCTTGATGTATCCGCTTCAAAGTCAGCGAGCGCTAGAAATTGTTGTCTGTGGCGATCTCCTGGAAGTCTATCACCACGCCGAACATGTCCAATTCGCCGCATCGTACAGCCAGTAACCAGCTCGATGCCGGCCATCACAAGGCCGTTGAGTTCTTGCTATGGCCCGAGGAGCGGCAGCGTCTGTGAACTTCTGCGGTTTATTGTGCCGAGATGAGTCAACCAAGCTGACGTGGCCTGTGCTCTGCACCGCCAACAGTCTCCCTTGATGCGGCAGAACCGAATGACTAGGGTCAGCGGGGGCTACCGGGAGAATGCTAAGAATCGAACGAAGATCCCGCGCTGCTGGTATTGTCACCCAGACCGCAGTTCGATGGGTTCTGTGATGCCGGACGAGATCATCGAGCAGCCCGCCAATGCCATGGCGGTGTCTGGTGGATTAATACTTGTTCCATGGTACATGCTTTGCAACGATGGACCAGTTGTAACCCAAGGCTGTAGCGGCGGGACGTCGAGGCACAGATTGGCGGCCCAACTCCCATGGATACCCGTGCCAGCAGCCGTGTACCATATGCACGCGGGGTGTTGTGCCGGCATACCAGGCACTTGTGGAACACGCTGAGTTGATTCATTACGTCGTGTGCATTCATTCAGCTAAGTTACCGGACACAGGCCTCATGCACATGCGCGAGCTCGCACTGTATATAATCTATGTTTTATTGCGCTAGCACCAGCACTTCCATGCCATACTGTTGTTCTCGGCCGCTAGAAGCGTCCTAGGTCAATGAAGAAGCTCAATTCAAGTCCGCAGCAGAATTCTACTAGTACACAGATGTTCGTCTGGCATATCCAAACCAGTCCCACTGACAGGCGGCACCTGGCTAAGTTTGTTCCTCTACTTTGTCGGTAAGCTATACCATATATGATGCCCGTCGATTTGTCAATCATGTGGACATCGCGGCAATCACTCCTCCTTTTCACGAATCCACAGAGAACTCGGAAGGGAAGCTAGGTCAGCAACTTCTGTCTTGATGACGCCTTTTCGGTGCACGGACTCCCACATCGTTGCCCTCGTCAGCTCGGATGGCGACGGCCTTTCCAAAACTTCGCTGTCAATCAGTAAATTTTCCCATCCTTTCTCATCACTAATTTATCTATCCTTTTGGCGTTGGCTTCGTCGCCAGCTCTACCGAGCTTGTTTATTGGTTTACTTTTTCTCGTTTGCGGCGTCTCGTCTCGACGTTAATCTTTAAAGGCGGCGGCAAGTTCTGCGTCGGAACTTCATCCAGAGGTGCCAAGAAAGAGTAATCGATTGTACTCATAAGACCGTCCAGTATTAAACGATCTACTCTACTTTTGCGTGCAATGAAAAGTAAAAACACAAAACATGTGCGAATGAAGATGATTTCCTAGTGGAATTCAGTCACCGATCGCTTCCAGATATAAGCTGCACATAACAAGTTAAGCATGGGTCGGAAAGTTCTTTTGTCTCGGGGTTTAGAGCTAAAGCCGTTTTCTTCTGGGATACCCACCATGAGGCATTGATCCGATGACACGTTGACAAAATCGTGAGACAAGATCAGGCAAGGACGTGACAACAGTAGGGATTTCATTTTAATCAAGCTGCGGAGATGAGTCCCAGGCAGTCACCAGCAAAATATTGCTGACGAACTACAACAAATACCAAATACGGACGACTGCTTCGATGTGATCTCAAGTGGACAGGAAAACACATACAAGCATAAGCCTAGATCCTGTTTCACCTCATGCCGTCAGATGTTGTGTCTACTATCAAAGTCTCACCAGCTTGGGGTCCTATCAGGGTCATTATCATGCTAGCCCACCCTGACACGGGAAGTTTGGATCAAGTACACATTGCCTGTTTGAGCCAGCTCCAAATCTCTCCTTCAACCTCACATGTGTCATCTCCAAGGGCTTCGTTGTCATCTACGGACCCGTATCGTTTGCCAACTAAACGTCGACTCAGGTTGCCCAGTCCAAGATGAACGCTTGGAGATGCCTGAGTATCGGAGGACAATGAAAACGTGCATGAGAGAATGACCCCATGTTTCGCGTGAATAATGGACGACTATATAGCAGACAGTGCATAATGAGCGTGGATGAACGCATGGATAGTATAAACCCACCACTTTCCCCCAGCAGAACGTTTTTTCAATGGCATACTCAAACTCGGGAGTTTGGCCATATGCCCATTCCCAACCCTAAACGATCGGATCAGCCGACAGCCTACAAACGAGGGACTAGACTTTCCCGCAACTCAGACATGCCGACTTTGAAGTATTCGTCATCGAGGTACTGCGAGGTCTCGTGGACGAAACATGCCTACCACAAATTGTCAATGCCGGCCATCTCACGCATAATTGCGAATATGTTTACCTCTTCGTCGATGGTGTATTCCTCCTTAAACGATCGAATGACCGCATCAACAAACGCTTCATGCGTTACCAAAGGGCAAGATTGCACAAGATTCCGAACCGGAGAGCGCACGGACGCGACGCCTCTCGTATTCATCGTTTCCTATACAAAAAAACCAACATGGTCGGGAAACAACAGGGCTCCAACGTTCCGGAACACGAACCTACTTTGTTGGTATGCAACAGATCGCCTAGGGTATCCAACCGCGTTGATATAAGCATCGTCCCATGATGATATGCACGATTGTTTACAATCTTGTATGCCGAGCCTGAGACGTGGATATGCGAACAACGAGAGCGATGAGCAAGGGCTATGCAGTCAGGGAGGGCGCGACACCACTCATCTTTTCGCCCGCGACACAAATGTCATTCCGTTCGTTTGCATATGCGTCGACACCAAGCCCGCGTACAGCGCGTAAGACGACATTTGCCGTGACCGTTCGATCAAACGTCGTACGAGGGGTGTGAATAGAATAATTCGTATTGCCGAGGTCCTGTTTTCAAAACGGAATGGAAATATACATTGCCGTCTTCTCAACGCCAAGACGTACGTGGTATACGGTCCCCCCGCCACTTCGCCGTCTGATCCAAGGAATACCTCTTTTCTCGGAAGCGGCGAGGTTGACTTCCTTCCAGGGATTCTGATTTCGTCCAATGACAATGCATGGCGTGTCTCTGTAGAGAAGCAAGAGCGGAGTATTTGGAGGACGGAAACGAAAGAGCCTGGATAGGGAGGTCAGCTTCCCCTCGAGGGGACAAACATGGTACGGACCAATCCTCGAACGTGAGGTTAAAGTATGGGTCTGTAGAGTTTGATACATAAATCGAACAAGTTGGCCTGTCGAGGGAGGTCTGTGGAATAGCGGCGTATGAACGAATATGCGGCCAAAGACGCGCCACCCGTGACGAGAGGAAACGGGAAGGGTATGCACGTTGGGACAGGGCAAACATCATCCCAAAGGCGTGCCTTGGACCAGGTTCAGAAAATCACCCCAAGGGTAAGCGAAAGTCCGAAGACTCGAACGGTTATTTCCACGTCCGTAACGTATCTAATCTACACAACGCGACATGGGTGCCAGTGGTGCCAATGAAATCACCGCTGGAGAGTGGTATATATGGGGCTCTCAACCTCGTGTATTTGCTTCTGGCCGACAGGCGAACCAGGAATTGTCTTCGTGAGGCCCTGTAACAAAGAGACATGTCCAGTCGAGAAGCGAAGTCAATCCGCAAGACGTACAAGTTTCTCAAACATGCACTTGTTCAGCGTACGCTCTGGTTTTCGGCAAGCATAATACTCCTGTATAGTGGGTCAAGCGGCTATCTGGAAGACATGGAGAGTACGCACTTGGTTGTTGAGCTCCAGACAATTCCAGTGCGCCTCGAACTGCTCCAGACAATTCTCGCGCATCTTGTTAATCCTACGCGGACACGAATCAGTCGGATGCACACGGGTCGACGGGTCGACTTACAGGTCAGTAGCACACCGCGTGACTCGGCGCCCCTCCTGCAAACACCTCCCAGGATCCCCGCCTGCTTCATTCTTGCAAAGCATAAAGTCCTCTGGAACACGCGCGACCGATCACCCCCGAATAGCCACACACATCCGTTTGCCAGAGACACAGGAAGCGAACAGTTAATCACGATCATGATGACAGTACCACTATCCATTCAGCATGCTACGTCGAACCAAGGTCCGCCGACGCACCGTTGTACTCTTTGCAATATGCCCCAATGAAAAATGCAGCACTTTTGAGCGGTGCGCTCGTGACGCCCAGTTCCTGCACTTTTGGGACAGAGTCCGGGAGCGGGGTGTCATCCTTGTAGGGGATCGACGAAGAGGCGCTGCTACGGAAAATGGACATGGCTAGGCTACCAGTGGGAGTGAACAAGTGGACCGGTGTGTACGCGGGAGGCGACCGGGAGA
>JBBPKM010000458.1:0-14602 GCA_038089255.1 Austroboletus rostrupii
ATTGCCAGGTATGTTGTAATGTTTTAATCATCATTTAACTTGTTTCTATTTCACTTTTATTTTAGCTAGTTATCATGCCCCATAATCTGCTTATTGCAGATTATGGACTTGGTCATCCTGGAAGCATACATGATGCTTATGCTTTTAGAAGTACCAGGGTGTATCAAGAGCACAACACACTCCTATCTGCTGATGAATGGGAGATAATGCATACCCTCTTCTTCCTTGGCTTATTCCCCCTTTTAAGAAAACAAAAGATCAGGGGCTTCTTAAGAATCAACAAACATTTAGCTATTTCTTATCAAGAGTAAGTTTCTTTTTCTCCTTCTCTTCTTTTCTAATGGATTTAAATTCATGTATGAGTTAAGCATGCCTTTGGTTTCCTCAAAGGTTGATTTCAGTCACTATGAGAACTATGACTTTCAATCCACTTTGAAAAAGATATGGAATATGCAACAAACTGGATTCTATGCTGTATAATATTGCACAATATGATCATTAGATTTGAAAAAAAGGAGATATGGGCCTACATCAGCATAGAGAAGGGCATCAGAGCATTAGGCAAGAAGAGAAGGGGCAGACATGGATAGTCAAGATATACCTGGAGATGGTAGCAATGAGGATCAAGAAGGCTGGCACAAGCATCAATATCTGATGCAACTTTTACTACAAAACCAGTGCACATAAAGCTAGACATATATTTCATCCAACATAGATTAGTCTTGTTAAGAAAGTATATTTTGACAAAAAAAAATACATTCTGGACTAAAAAAGCGTAACAAAAACATACACAGCAACCCAGAACAGAAGCACACAATATAAAAACACAACAGCATAACTAAGATTTGTCTGTGCTGTCCAGCAATTCAATGCCCTGCAAACGGAGCCACAAATGAAGCAATTCCACCTCTGATTTCCTAGCCTTGGCCTTGATTTGCTTAAGATGGATCTCTGCCTTCTTCATTTCCATCTTGCATTGATGGATCAGGTGTAAATTCAAGACTTCACATTGCATCCATTCACGCACAAGGTTGTACTCACACTCTTGGTTGAGGTTTTGTAACTTCAAGCCAAGTACATGGTTTTTTTCCATCATAATTGCCAGCCAGCAATTACCTGGTCCCTCGCTACCAGCTGACTCCATTGTAGCTGCATTTATCTGGGATAGGGTGTCATCAAGATCAAGGCATATTCGTTTACCTTGGCTTCCACTCGATAACATATGAAAGGGTGGGACATAAAAGGGCAATGATGATGATGGAGAATGTGATGGTGGGACAAGGCCCACTGTTGAGTTTTGCAGGCCATGAATGTATGGACCAAGGCTTGGGAGGGTGGAAATTCCTGCTCAGGATCCCATAATAGAAAAGCCAACTTGGCACAAATTGAAGTCAAAGGTGGAGTCATGCAGGTCATCCATGTCTTAATCTAAGTTGTTGGTGGCCTTGTAATTAGCAGCAACATTAGAAAACATCTGATTAATGGTGGCATTTGGCAGGCCATATACCTTTTGTTTTTCTTGCCCTAGCATTCCTGATTTCACCTGCTCATCCACATCCTGCTCATCCATAGTCTCAACCTCAGGCTCCTCACATTTGCCTCCACCATCCATATCAATTTTATTGGAATTGTGCACTGCTTGGACTATTGTTGCCAGCATGGCACCATCAGTCATGCTGGTCTTGGAATTCTTGGACATGAGCTTGAGATGGTTGCTGCTACAAGAGATCCCAGGCTTTGATGTCACAGGCTTCATGGTAAAGTTTGGAATGCCCTTCCAAAGGGCATGCAGGTGCTTATAGAGGGGGAAATTGGTGAAAATTAATTCTAAGAAATTAGAAGCTATACCACCAGGTTTAATGCCATGGCCTGTCTGGTGCAGGATGTGCTAATGTGTCCAAAATGTTCAAGAAAGACTGCTAGATGTTAGATCTTAGGAAAATAGAATGGATAAAGTACTTACTATGCGATTCAGTTGCAGACGCTTTGTGCAAACTTCTTTGAGGCTGGTGAGTACTGATTCTTCCAAAGAGGGTCACCAGCGAAGATGTGCTCCACAATGGTGCCCTGAATTGTGGTCTTGTCCTTGCCTAATGCCTTCTCAGTATAGACAAGGTGCTGCACTTTGTTCACATAGAAAAAAACCCCACAGTTGGCAGAATGGCCCTCAAGCCAGGAGACAAGGAGTTCTGTCTGATTGTTGGTCCAAAGAATGGTGAACTTGTCAGTTTGTGCTGGGCTTGCTTTGAAGGCAGGGGGGCTAATCAATGCTGGTTGGCAGCGTACTACAGCCCCTCTACTGCAGCTCCTAGAAGGGAGAGGTTCTTGAATTCCAGGCTGGGCTTGGGATGGTTCTGTCAAATTCGGAGTGGATATGCAGGTTCACAGATATGTACTGTGGCGAGTTGCTTTGAATTGTTCTATAGCCATCAAAAAAAACAAACTTTATCTTGATTTGGTGGCTACTCAACAGCAAATCTTCAATCATTTACCACAAGTCAAAACACTAGTCAAAACATGTCAAATATCTCCCCATATGCATTCATCAGCAGATAGGAGTGTGTTATGCTCTTGATACACCCTGGTACTTCTAAAAGCATAAGCATCATGTGTGCTTCTAGAATGACCAAGTCCATAATCTGCAATAAGCAGATTATGGGGCATGATAACTAGCTAAAATAAAAGTGAAATAGAAACAAGTTAAATGATGATTAAAACATCACAACATATCTGGCAATTCAAGAAATACCTAGATTTTCTATTATAAAAAGTCTCTCCATAGTATCCTGGCTTTTGAAAGATGGGAATAGAAGACCCATCAGCTGCCAGCCATCTATGGCGCCACTGCTGACAACCTGTGACACTGCCAGCATATATCTTGACATTCTGGCAATCAATAGAGTCATGAGTAGGAAATTGAACAAAGGCATCGTGTTGATCCAGCAGTGCAATCATAACCTGATTAGTACAATTGACCACTGAACATTTACTAACTCTAGCTCACATTGCAACATCCAAAAGAGAGATTGCATTGCCATAGTGCCCTGCATAATTAAGAAAAATCACAAGCTGAACAGCTATAGAGAGTTGCTCTTGGCCACCAAAAACTGGATGGTCCCAAATCTGATCCAAAATATCATCAAAGATTTTAGAAAAGACACATAACTTCTTGTGAAATCCTTCAGGATGATCAAAGCAGTTTGCAAGCACCTGGATCTGTGGTGCATGCAAAGGTGGCATAGAAGGCCTGCTAAGCACATGAGCTTGCAAAATCTGCTCCTCTAATGCAGCTGTTACAATTCCTTTCACTATGCCTTTTTTATATAGACTTATCTTTTTCTTTCTATGATAACCCTATCAGACTATATTATTATCATATCCACTATCGCAGATTTCCTCCATCACATATATCTTTTTACTCATCAGCCAGGCCTCAGTCATCTGATTGCCCAGTTTTCCTTATATTTTTCTCTCTTGCTCATGGCCTGTGCTATGTGATGTACCTATATCAGTTCACCTACCATAACCATGTACTCTAGTTTAGTTCTCCTTGGATAAATACCAAGTGTCTTCTTTGCTCCTTGATCATTCTCTTCTGGTCAAGCCTATCAAGCACCAAAGTCCTTGTCCTACTTCTGAGTGGATGCTCCTTTGTGCTATCTACTGAAAATCCTGCTGCCTGCAGGTCATTATCAAGTTCTACCAAGGCTACACTTCGATCTACCCAGTCGAAGTGTAACAAAAGAACTAAACTCTACAATTGCAACTAGTCTTATCTAGATCGCCCACCATTTTCCCCAACAGATTCTCTGACTGGTGCAATTGGCAGGTATCCCCTGCACCATCTACTGCAACCAGTTCATCCGAGGACACCCCACAGATCCAGACAAACCCATAGCCAAAGAATACCCAGAGGCCCGCAATCTCATAAATCGGCTTGAAAAATCTCTTGTCATACCATGCATACCAACCCCACCAAGTTCTACACCTCAACTGTAAACCAGAAGGATCTTTTCTTTCCCACCAAACGTACCACCGCCCCCTACTGCTCAAATGTCAAATGCCACCACTACAGTTAAGCCAACTGAGCTTCACTTCGGAACCCCTGATGACTTCAACAGGTCATATGCAAGAGCCATCCCTTGGCTTAGGTCAGTTCAGATGTATCTGGCTGTCAATGACAAGTTATACGATACTGCCAACAAACAAATCACTTATGCCCTATCATTCATGAAAAAGGAAACTGCCCTCACCTGGGCAGATACCTTTAGAGAATCCAAACTCATGGCCGGGACCTTCACAATGGGAACCTGGGCTGACTTTGAGGCAGAATTCCATGCCGCATTGAAAAATGCAGATCTTAAAGGTGACTCCTTGGCCTGGCTAGCCAGAGAGGGCATCTACGAGAATTGGTCAGGAGGGTACAATCCTGCCTTACAAAAATACATTTTGACTTTCCAGAACAAGGTTGCCATTACTGGGATCATAGACGATCAAGTCCTAATCAATTATTTTGCCTCTGGAATTCCTGTCTCTCTTATGAGGAGAATTCATACAATGGAAAAAGTACCAACAAAAGTAACAGAGTGGTATGCCAAGGCTGCTCATTTTGCCAGCATTGAAGAAAGAGCTATTGAAATTGCTGCCTGACACTGTCGCAGAAACACACTGTTCACACCAACTGTACAAAACCAACCAACTTCAGCCCATGATCTGAATGCCATGGATGTAGATGCTGTATGCCTCAAAAGGCTCACACCAGAAGAGCAAGAATGCTGCTGCAAGGAAGGACTTTGTTTCCTGTGCTGCAAAAAGGACATTCACTTCATGACTGTCCAAGTAATACTCACCTTGCATTAACACCAGCCAGGATGGTGCGAAAAGTTAAAGAAGAACCAAAAGGCAGCATCACTGAAATGCAGGATGACAAAACAGTTGGAAGGCTTAACCTGGATTTTTGAAAAGAAGAACACTCACAACGCATGTTTCTCCTCCTATCGATTTATCATGTAACAGTGTACCCATGTCAATGAAAGCACTATGCATCCCTGTTCAACTTATGATGCCCACTGATATGAAAATCAACATCATTGCTGCTACCACCCTTATTGACTCCAGCGCTCAAGTCTCCTGTATTGACTGGGAGTTTGTGCATCTCAAAAAACTTCCTCACATCTGCCTCCCCATCTCTGTTACTATCCAAAATGTGGATGCCTCCACAAATAAAAATGGAATTATCAAATTCAAAACCACACTGTTTGTTAATGTCAATGGCTATGTTTGATCCACTGAGTTCTACCTTATGAACTGTGGTAAAGAAACCATGATCCTAGGTTTCCCCTGGTTAATAGCAGTAAGCCCAAAGATTGATTGGCAGAAGAAGACATTGGAAATACCAAAAAAATCAGACCAAACAGCAGAGATGATAGCCACCCACAAACAAGAAAAACAGCAGAAGGAATAGCTCTATAACCTTCATTGCCCAAATTATACAACACCCCCACCACAACATATTAATGTTGATGCACTTGTAGACGAACACCTCTTCAGATACTTAGATTGAATTGAGGATGAAACCCTTTGCAGCAATGTCTGTCTTGCAAGGGATATGGCCCATGTTAAACCCTTATGAACACTCTCCCAAATGGTACTAGCCAACAGACGATTCATATCTAACCCTGCATTGACATGTGCAGCACTTACGACATCTATGAATCTGGCCATCCATGCAAAAAGGGAGGAGGTCGTACTACCCCCACAATATGGTGAATTTTCAGATATCTTCTCAGATGAAGATACACCACTACTACCCAACTGAAACTGCGACCATGAAATAAATCTTGCCGACACTTTTAAACCAAAAATAGGCAAGCTCTACCCACTTACGGTGGAAGAAAGGACAGCACAGGATGAATTCCTCAATGAAAACTTAAAATCAGGAAAAATCTGCCCATCAACATCCCTTCAAGCTGCCCCTTTCTTCTTTGTCAAAAAAAAGGATTGCAAATTATGCCCTGTCTAGGACTACTGATACCTTAATGAACATACCATTCGTGATGCCTATCCCCTCCCTCTAATCTCCAACCTCCTTGATAAATTAAAAAATGCAAAAGTGTTTACAAAGTTCAACATACAATGGGGCTACAACAACATATGCATTAAGGAGGAAGACCAATGGAAGGCTGACTTCATCACTCATCGAGGGTTGTTTGAACCGGTCGTTGTGCCCTTTGGGCCAAAAAATGCACCAGCCACCTTCCAGCAGTTCATGAACAAGGAGTTTAGGAACTTAATTGCTGAAGGACGAATCATCATCTACATGGTTGATATTCTCATTTTCTCCCCAGACCAGCAAAGCCATAACCAAACAACCAAATGGGTCCTCCAATGCATGCACGAACTCCATCTCTGCCTGTGTCTTGCAAAGTGTCTGTTCAACTCGGACTCAGTTGAGTACCTAGGAATAATCGCCCAGCCCGGATCATTAGCTATAGACCTGGTCAAACTGGAGGGCATTGCATCATGGCCAACCCCAACCAAGCCAAAAGACATTCGCTTGTTCTTAGGTTTTGCCAACTTCTACCACCGCTTCATCCCGAACTACTCAAATATTGCCCGACCCCTATTGGACCTTACCAAGAAAGATCATCTGTGGGCCTGGACTCCCTCGTGTGAAGCAGTGTTTGCCCACTTGAAGAAAATCTTCATGTCCCAGCCCGTTCTCTGTATGCCAGATGCTTCGTGGCCTTTTGCTATCACTATGGATGCTTCTAAATTTGCCACAGGAGGTATCCTCCTCCAGACCAATGAAAATGGGGAATGGCACTCCTGCTCCTACCTCTCCCAAATGTTCTCAGCCACAGAGCGAAACTACAACATCTACAACCACGAACTCCTTGCCATTATTCATGCCTTGCAAGCCTAGTGACACTATCTCTTCAGATCCCCTCATCCAGTATCAGTATTTACCGATCACAAGAATTTAACATACTTTAAGCAGCCACAAAAACTCAACCGTTATCAAGCGTGCTGGCTTCTTGACATTGCTGATCACAATTTATGCATTTCACATGTTCCGGCATCCCAATTACAGGGGCCCAATACCCTCTCCTGGCATCCTGACTGCTGCCCCAATGATTCCTCCAATAACACTGTGGTTACTCTCCTATCCCCCTCCCTATTTGTCAATCTCATTGATACAGCCCTTCACAATAAGATCTCGACTGCTTCTGCTGGGGATCCCCTGGTCCTCCGATCTCTTCAGTCCATCAACAATGACCTCTACACTCGCACCTGGCTGATTGGCACTACTGAGATAATGACCTCCTCTATAAAAATCATGTCTATGTTCCCCCCGATGTATCTCTTTGCCACTCTATTATTGCCTGTACCCATGACCATGCCACCATGGGCCACCCTGGCTTTCTCAAAACCTGCCAACTTGTCTTGGTGGACTTCTGGTGGCTTGGTCTGGCTGCCTTTGTATGTTCCTACATCTCTGGTTGTGCCATCTGCCAATGTTCTAAAACCAATATGCACCCTACAATCCCCCCCCTTACACCTATTGCTTCACACCATATGCACCCTTTTCAACAGGTCTTCTGTGACCTCATCACCAACCTTCCCCACTCTGATGGTTTTGATGCGCTTCTGGTTGTGGTTGACCATGGCCTTACAAAGGGGGTAATTCTGTGCCCTACAACAAAGACTGTCATGGCCAAAGGCATTGCCAACCTATTTTTTCACGCAGTATATAAATGATTTGGGCTATATGACAAAATCATTTTGGACAGAGGACCACAGTTCGCATCCACTTTTGCCAAAGAATTGGGCTGTCTGCTAAATTATAAACTTGCCCTCTCAACAGCATATCATCTGCAAACAGATGGAGAAATGGAGTGCATCAATCAGGAGGTGGAAACCTACCTCTGTATCATTTGTGGAAACCACCCAATGACCTGGGCTGAACACATCCCAATGGCAGAGTTCGCCCACAATCACTGACCCCATTCTATTATGGGAAGGTTCCCCTTCTATCTAATGATGGGTTATGAACCCATAGCACTCCCATTGGTCCTGCACCCAATGAATCTCCCAGCAATAGAAACCCGATTAAAAACCCTTATTGCAGCATACAAAGAAGCCCTAGCAGCCCATGAACTAGCTCAGCAGGTTATGTTGACACAGAATTGACAGGGCTTTCAGCCATTTAAAAAAGGAGAAAAAGTGTGGCTGGAGGCATGAAACCTGAAAAGATCAATCCTAGACTCTAAGTTTGCGCTGAAACGCAAAGGACCTTTTACCATCACACAGGTACTATCTCCCATCACGTATCGCCTCTGCCTATCAAAGACATGGAAAATCCATGACATATTCCACACCTCTCTCCTTACTCAGTACAAAGAGACTGAAACGTATGGACAAAATTATCTGGTTCCACCACCTGACCTTATCGCAGGAGAAGAAGAATACAAAATAGAGCAAATCATATGACATCACAGACCCCCATTAGCCTGCTCATATCTGATCTGATGGAGAGGGTATACCACAGAAGATAACTCATGGCTCCCCAAAAAAGAGCTAAAACACACACAGACCATTCTTGCAAATTATAAAAAGTGCATCAACAGATCCTAAGGGACCTTAGCACCCTATCAAACAACAATATCATCCCAAAATGCTTCTACCACCCCCATCTCTTCCCCTTCTGCCCTCTCCCATTCCTCAGCACCATCTTCTACATCAACACATCCCCCAACACCTATCATCACCTTATCTGCCATCAAATGACTAGCTCAAGAAGAGTATACTTCAATCACGGTCCAAGCCATTGACACCCCACATTTTGCACACTGATTCAAGGAGCCCATCTCAGGGCTTGTATGATCTCTCACCTATGAACAGATTCTCGCAGACTCCCAATTTGCAACATGCATAGATGCCCACATAGAACCAGATTCCGCTGCTCATGCCCTTTACTCCCTTTACCTCCAAAGTATGACCATTGCCACTATGGGCAATATCCTGGCCCAAGATGTCCATACAGCTGCCCATGGTCAATGGTTGCTACACATCCGACAAACCATGAAGGAAAATCTGGTTACAGCCATGCATGAAATGGGTCTGACAGAGTTCTACCTTGATGTGGACCATTACAGTTGAGAAGTATATTCAAAACATTTCCTTCAGAATGCTTTACTGACAACCCATCGATGCCGTCTGCATCCTCTACCCTCCTTTTATCTGACAAAGAATGACTTTGTGCATGCACAGATGCCTGGTGGTCAGGAAATGACAGCTTTGACCCATTACCCGCCAACCATCCACAATATAACCAAGCCTGTTATCAGTGTCACTATCTAGGGCACATTCAGGTAGATTGCAGCTTTTACCAATGCTTTCATTGCCTTCGGTGGGCTCCAGGTCACTGTACCAATCAATGTAGCCTCTGCTGTTCCACACCCAAACCATCCCCGCTGTTGTCCTCCTTGTTGTCACATCAGTTTTCTGTCTCTAACTTGTTGCACCAAGTGACTGTGATGTTTGGCCTGCCAATCTCTCCCACGGGATTTTGTACCACAAATACATGGGAAACTCCTCATACACACCCCTACCCCGTTTCATGTCCCTGGTGCCTTGTTCCTCCTCAACAACCCTCTCCTCCTCCATCTGATGATGGCCTCGATGACGTAGCATATGCAAACATTACTGGATCCCCATGCAGAGGATATTTAGAAATCTAAAGGTCTTCACAGTGCTCAGAACATAAGCAGGGGATAGTGTTATGATTCCTTTTACTATGCCTTCTTTATACAGACTTATCTTTTTCTTTCTATGATAACCCTATTAGACTACATTGTTATTGTATCCGCCATTATGGATTTCCTCCATCACGTATATCTTTTTACTTATCGGCTGGGCCTCAGTCATCTGATTGCCCGGTTTTCCTTATGTTTTCCTCTCTTGCTCATGGCCCATGCTGTGCAATGTACCTATATCTGTTCACCTACCATAACCATGTACTCTAGTTTAGTTCTCCTTGGATAAATACCAAATGTCTTCTTTGCTTCTTGATCATTCTCTTCCGGTCAAGCCTATCAAGCACCAAAGTCCTCATCCTACTTTTGAGTGGATACTCCTTTGTGCTATCTACTGAAAATCCTGCTGCCTGCAGGCCATTATCAAGTTCTACCAAGGCTATGCTCTGATCTACCTGGTCGAAGTGTAACGGCAGCAATAGCTCTAATAAAGTGATTATAATGAGTATGACCATTTAGATAAACTGAGCTTGCACCTAAATCTGATGATGACAACATCAGTTGATTTAATTGGGCTTTATTTAAGCTGCCTGAGATTGGGCTTGAAATCAAGAGTGTAGGAGATGTGTTACAACTTGTCTCTACCTTGGTAGCCCCACTATACTTTTTCCTAGATCAGCCAATGCCTACTGCTCCTAGCAGAGATTCCTCCGCCCCTGTGTGCTCCTAGCATCCTCCAGGCCTTCCCTGGGCTCTCCTGAGCCATTCCTAGGTTGTCTCTAGATGTCCCTCATCAGTTGCTCCTTGTGAGCCTCTAGCCTCCTCCTATCCTTGGATCAGGATCACAACCTGATCAACCTATTCTGCATCGCATCTGACATCCCCCAGATACTCTCCCAGTCCCCTGCATACCTGGATCATTCATCTGACCATCTATGACTGCTTCTCCCTGATCTGGCTCACAATCAGATCAGAGTCTCCTCTTGTATCTGTACCTGACTTCAGGCCCAACTCCTGGAAGTCCCAACTGATCATCTATGCATATTGGGCTTCTCTCCGAAGCCTCCTATTGTTATCTGGGCCTTCTGGCCATATTCTATGTCCGCTTCAGCTTTACCAAAGGCTAAAGCATCTTTTGTCACATCTGACTCCTATCAGATGTTCCCCTGATATCTCCGGACTCTCGGACCAGATTTTAAGAGTCCCTAGCACCTCTGTGTACCCTTGGGCATATCCTGATGTGTCCTCTTCATTGAGATAACACTTTACTTTGACTTTACTAGAACTCCAGATCATCTCCTGATCTTGGATCCAACCAGAACCCTTTGGATCTTTAACAAAAGACTCAAAGCCAACCATCCTTCATCACTCCAGGCATTCCCCTGTATGCTCCTCAGTTCCCTCTGGTCTCCCTTGCCACCTCAAGGCTCCCTGATCCATATCTGGCACCTTCCAGATATGTCTCCTTCTGGTACCTATCACTAATTGCTTCCTGCCATGTGCCCCTCTTGATCAGTCACATCCATACTGCTCCAGAACCTTCCCAGACATTTCTCCGACCCATCAGAACCATCCCTGATGTGTCTCCACTTCCCCTGTACCCAGATCTCCTACTTCTCCCAGATCTCCTTCTAGTCCCCTAGATTCTCTCTGGCACTCTCAGTGTGGTCTCCCCTTGATCCCCAGCACTCTCCAAACATCCCAGACTCTCTCCTGTCTCTGCCTCATCAACAGTCACAGTACTCCGCCAAGTATTCACTGATTGATCATCAGAACCTCCTCCTACTTCTTGATTATCTTCCATCTGATCAGGAACCATCTTGCTGCATATCTGGCTTATCAGCCAATGCTTCCCCTTGACCCTGGGCATTCCCTCATGGTGCTCCATCTGCTTCCTGTGTTCTTTCTCTTACAGGAATCTCAAGTCTGCCTCATGGCATTCTAGATCTTCCAACAAGATCTTATCTTGTCACATTTGATTCTTATCAGATGTTTCTCCAGACCCCTGTGCATCTTGATGGTGCTTTTCCAGTCACTTGGCTGCACTTGCTCCAACAGCAAGTCTTCTTCTAGATTTGTCACACCCTTTGGGTGTTCCTCATCTTTTTCTCCTGTTTCTCTTGATCTCTTTGTTTCCTCTTGATCTCTTGTACTACAGACATTCTCCTTCATCTCCCAGTCTCCCTGTCATCCCCTATATGGGTGTATTTATAGCTGAGTTCCCTTTCTCAGCCTTTCCTCTTGATCTTCACTTTCCTTCCTCCTGCCCTCATGGCTGTACATCTAGATCTTCTTCTTATCTTGCTTCTTTGATCCAATGTATGATTCCCCTTCACCCTGGACCTTCTATCTTTGTTATCTCTGACTCAGTCCTTTTCATCTCCTTTCTTGGACATTTCCAACTATATATAAGAACCTAGATGCACATCCATATATCCTAGCTTTAGTCTCCCTTAATCATAGGCTTGATCTTCAGCCTCTGCTTCAGCTCCCTGAGGTTGTCACCATGTCCTCTTGTATATCCAGCATCCTGGCATAGCCATATGGCATGCATCCTTGATGAGTCCTTCATTGGACTTCACTCCTTTTGTTCTGATCCTATTTATGCAAGTGTGCTAATAGGATATCCAGTCATTCCTGGACTCACCCCGCCTTGGAGGTCAAGTCTCTTAAGGGCTACACTTGGACCTACCTGGTACAAGTGTAACAGTTCACCAGACTCTCTGGCTCTCCTGCCAGCATCCAGACAAGTCCCTAACACCTCTGTGTGTCCTTGGGCATATTCTAATGCATCCTTTTTATTAAGATCACACTTTCTTTGACTTCACCAAAACTTCCAGATTATCTCCTAATCTTGGATCTCACTAGAACCTCTTGATCTCCTCAAAAGCATAAAGAACTGTCCTTCATTGCCCCAGGCATTTCCCTGTATGCTCCTCAATCCTCTCCAGTTTCCCTTGCTGCCTCAAGGCTCTCTGATCTATATCTGGTACCTTCCAGATATGTCTTCTCCTGGTATCTGACACATATGGCCATCTGCCATGTGTTCTCTTTGATCTGATCACTTCTAGGCTGTGTCTAAGAGTTCTCCTTCCTGATGTGCAAATCTTCTCCTAGCACTCTAGATTACTCCTAGCACTCTTAGTGCAGTCCCCACTTGTTCCTTAGCTCTCTCCGACCATCCTGAACTCACTCCTGTTGCTGCCTCATCAACAGTCTCAAAACTCCACCAAGTATTCACTGATTAATCATTAGTCCTCCTTTAAACCTCCTAATTATTTTCCACATGATCAGGAACTCCTTTCTGTGCATTTGGCTTATTAGCCAATGCTTGCTCTTGCCCCTGGACATCCTTTGATGGTGCTCCATGCGCTTCTTGTGTCCTTTCTCTTACAGGAATTCCAGTCTTGCCTCCTGGCCTCCTAGATCTTCAACAGATCTTATCCTTGTCACATCTGATTCTTATCAGATGTTCCTCCGGACCTTGATGCATCTTTATGATGCCTTTCTAGTCACTTGACTCCACTTGCTCCAACAGCAAGTCTCCTCTAGATTCGTCACATCTTCTTGATGCTCCTTATCTTCTCCTATCTGTTTCCTTGATATCTTTGCCTCTTTCTTGATCCTTGTACCACAGACATTCTCCTTCGATTTCTAGTCTTCCTTTCATTCCCTTTATGGGTCTATTCATAGCTGAGTTCCCTTTCTCAGCCTTTCTCCTTGATTATCGCTTTTCCTCCTATCTGCCTCATAGCTGTATATCTAGATCTTCTCCTTATCTTGCTTCTCTGATCTGATCTATGATTCCCCTTCACCCTAGACCTTCTATCTGTTATCTCTGACTCCTCTCTGACTCACTTCTTTATCTGAACATATCCTTTCTTGGATTTCTCTCTAGTATATAAACCCTAGACACTCAACCATGTACCCTAGCTTGATTCTTCCTACCCTACTTTTGCTCTAATGGATTCCCATCCAATTCCCCTTGATCTATTAACCAAGGCCTGATCTTCAGCCTCTGGTATCTTACTCCCTGTGGATGTCTCCAATACCTCTTGTAACCTGATTCTCCTGGCATAGCCATATGGCATGCATACTTGATGAGTTCTTCATTGAACTCCATCCCTTCATCCTCAGATCCCATTCATGCATGTATGCTGATGGGATATCCAGTCTCTACTTGAATTGCCCTAGAGATCAAGTTTCTGTAGGGCTGCACTTCATCCTACCCAGGGTGAAGTATAATACAGATCTATTGCCTGGTGAGAAACCAATCAAAGCATATTTCCATGATGATAAATCATTTTATGTCAATGATAATTCAAGCAGTGCATGGTGAGTTTATTCACTTTTGTAAGTAATTAGAATACCAATTTTATAAAAAAAAGGCTGCAATCTGGCAAGCAGCCACTGAGGAAAAAAGGATGGGGCTGACTAATCCATGTCTCAGATTTTATCAACAGCAAAAATGGTTGTCTCATTTTGCAATCTAAAGATGGAAAAATCACACGAGATGCACAAAAAATTATTTATCCTAATGCAAATGGAGATGCATGATGGACAAATGAGAATCTACTTGAACAAGTGAAAGAAGATATTGCAATCCATGAAGAAGCCAGCCCCAACTATCAAGCACTTTTTATTTTTGACAACTTATCAGCTCATGCTTCCCTTGCTCCAGATGCTCTTTGAGCCTTTAACATGAATAAATCAGATAATAGCAAGCAAAGAAAGCAATATGATATTACCATTCTGCTATCAAATCCTGACAAATCCAAACAAGGCCCTGTTCAAAAGATAACAACTATCTCCAAGGAGCCAAAGGGGCTCGAATCAGTCTTGGA
>JBBPKM010000459.1:0-14600 GCA_038089255.1 Austroboletus rostrupii
GCTATTGGCGAGCTTGTTGTTCTCCTTTGGCATATCTCTATTGACAATATTGAAGTTTACCTGGTATATTGTGCCTAATTCATTTACTCATCAGGTGATTAATCTTTGTTTAGACATGACTTTTCCAGTCCATTAAAGACTTCCTTAATATTACTGCAGTTTATGCATCTAGTATCATGGTTTCTAAGCCAAAGTTTCATTTCCTCATGCACCTCCCACTTTACATTTGATGCTTTGGCCCAGCAATTCTCTTTTCCACAAAGTGGTATAAATCTTTCAATCATGTCTTCCACCTCACATGTATATATAGCATTCAACTTGGCCCCAGCCAAGACTTGTATTGCTGGTTTGCCCGTACAGATTTTGTCAAGCATATTGTGTCTGGTAGATTTTGGTACGAGCCATCGAAGAAGAAGTGGGTCAAAGCTGGGCCCATGGTGCTTGATTTTCTCAAGACAAATTCCAATTTTGCAAAGTTACTGGAGTTCAATACCATTGATCACAACAAGCCAAATCAGTCTGCTGGTATGTTCTTCAACTCTGATCATAAATGGTATTGACATTTCTGTTTCATGGGCATTGGTCAGATCCTTTGTGTCCCTGGTGGTCCAGGAATTTCAAACAAAGTTACCATTCTGTCAGAAGCAATCTCCTGCACAAAGACTCTTAGTGTAAGCATTTTGGAGCTTTGTGCAGAAACTACATTTTATCAGGGATGATCACTCATCATGGAAAATGGCAATAAGCTAAGCATTAATAGTGATGCTATTTTTATTGATTCAGGCACCTCTTCTGGATTCTCAGTTGAACATCTAGTTGAAATTCTGATCCCCAGCAATAATGCACATCAGAAAGTTCAGTATATTGTGCTTTACTGCTTGATATTTGGCACCACCTTGCACACATCCCTTCATGTCCCAACTCTAGAACTTATAGAAAACAAGGATGTGGTCTTGATTGATGTATATCAAGATGTGACATGACTTGGGAGCATTCTACTTATGAATTGGATATTTTTAGAATATCATCTGTATTGCAAATGTACAGCATGATTGTATTGACTCAAAGTGTGTGCAAATAAATAGTCAAACTATATGTCAGGAAAGAGGCAAAATGAGGCACACAAAGTCAGTTGTTTATCATGAGCACACTTCCAAATTCCTTTTGAACATATTCTCAATCCACAATTACATGGAAATACATGCAGCTCTCCCTTCCAACTTATGAAAACTACCAGTGTGAGTCACAGGTGATGAATCAGAGATCCATTTTGTAAGGACCGCTCCCTCGCTAAGCACGGAAACTACCTCCCAATCAGCTGCGATGAACCTGTACCAGACTCCATATTTAGTACACCCCCTGTTTGCATTTGCAATTCTACTTCTTCTCCTTACTGTACTTCTTGTTTTTCCTATCTTCTTATTTTCTTATTAGTCATCGAACTCCAACTATGTACAGCTAGTTTAGCCCTTACGAACCCTCTCTTCCACTTCGCCGCTCCTTGATGTCAGTCTAAAGGGTTTCAACCATCGCATCGACATTGCACCGCTCATTATATCACGCACCCTCCGGTCCTTCATCGCACTAACATTTCTCGTATTACCCTTTCAGTACTTATCGCTTAGTCACTGAATCCTTGTCCCCATCTATGCTCAACCCCTGAGCAGTCCTTACATTAAGTAAGCATTAGATAATCAAAATAGCGAAAAGTGTCTAAGTTTCTTCAATGTCTGTGTAATAAATTAGGAAAAATAGTAGAAAACAGTGGAAAAATAAAGTTGTAACAAAAGCAGACAATCTAAGAAAGAATTACATTGCTTTTCCAAATGTTTTCAATGATGAAGAGGAGCAGTCCCTCTTGGTAATATTAGAGAAATTGTTATTTAAATGAAGAGGATGCATCAGGATATGCCCAAGGGCACAAGATTTACTAGGGACTTGTCTGGATGCTGGCAGAAGAGCCAAAGAGTCTGGTAAACATCTAATAAAGATCAGATGGGATATAGGAGGCTTGATCCTTTGTTAAGGGACAAGTGGTCTGGTAAATGCCCAGGTGGCCTAATTTCCTACAGGTGGATCAGGTAGACATCCAGTAGGCACAGTAGATCAGTTGGGGACTTCCAGGAGTAGCCAGAAGTCAGACAAGGAGACAGATGCAAGATAAAATCTAATTGGAGGCCAGATTTGAGAAAAGCGGTCAAGGAGGAGCATTAGTGAAGGCTGATATGACTAGGACTGATGGAGATCTTTAAAAGCATGATCCAGAAAATATCTGGAGATCTGGAGATGCTGCTAGAATGACCAGAGATTAACCTAATAAGAAGAAGATATGGACTCAGTGAAGAGGACATCTTAGGATGAGATCAAATGATGTCAGATTGAAGTACAAGTATTTTGGTGAACAAGGAGAGCATCTGAAGGATGCCAGATGCAATATGTCCCATTGTTCCAAAAACCTTTTGGCTCAACTATCTGAAATATATTATAATGTTTGGCTTTAAGTAGACACTTGAGTTTTCAAACTCAGCCTCACAGCCATTCAAAAGCTACATCTAGAAGTCAATGTCACCATTCCAGCCCTTAGTCAAATATTGCTCTCTAGTGGATGGAACCTGTTACAGAGGAAAAGGCTGTGATTAATATATCTATTGGCTCTATTACAGAGATTAAAGAAGAACCTGTTACTAGTACATCTGCAGAACCATCAGACTTAGCTGACAATCTACTCTATAATCTAGATGAGGAAGAGAAGATCCCTACAATAGCAGACATCCACCATTTTTTCAAGAGAACTTTTGAAAGCATGGTATGCATATTATGACTCTATTTTTCCACAAATTTCTACTATTTTTATTGATTTATTATACAGACATTGAAGGGACTTGGAACAATTTGCTACTTTGCTTATCTAATTGCTTACTTAATCAGGGTTATTCTACATTGCTCCGACCCATCAGAACCATCCCTAATGTGTCTCCACTTTCTCTGTATCCAGAACTCCTCCTGCTCCTAGAACTCCTCCTAGTCTCCTGGATTCTCTCTGGCACTCTCAATGCAGTCCCCACTTGATCTCCAGCACTCTCGAACCTCCTGGACTCTCTCTTGTTGCTGCCTCATTAACAGTCACAGTACTCTGCCAAAATATTACTGATTGATTATCAAAACCTCCTCCTGCCTCCTGATTTTTATCCATCTGATCAGGAACCATCTTGCTGCACATCTGGCTTATCAGCCAATGCTTCCCCTCGACTCTGGGCATCTCCTCATGGTGCCCCATTCACTCCCTGTGTTCTTTCTCTCACAGGAACCTTAAGTCTGCCTCATGGCATCCTGAATTTATAGATTTTAGTTAATAATCAAGATCTCCAACAAATCTTTTATCCTGTCATATCTGATTCTTATTAGATGTTCCTCTGGACCTCTGTGCATCTTGATAGTGCCTCTCCAGTCACTTGGCTGCACTTGCTCTAACAGCAAGCCTTCTCTTAGATTCATCACACCCTCTGGATGTTCCTTATCTTCTAGCCTTCTTTTCCTTGATCTATCTGTTTTTCTTTGATCTCTTGTACCACAGACATTGTCCTTCGTCTCCCAGTCTCTCTGTCATCCCCTCTATGGGTGTATTCATAGCTGAGTTCCCTTTCTCAGCCTTTCTCCTTGATCTTTGCTTTCTCTCCTATCAGCAAGTCATTGAAATCAAAGCTATTCCTTATTTTATAGGACTATTTGTTGGCCCTTAAAGTTGAGGTGTTTCAGATGCCTTCTCAGTATATATGAGATGCTGTGCCTTGTTTTCATAGAAAAGAATTCTGCAGTCAGCAGAGTGGTTTTCAAGCTATGTGACAAGAAGCTCTGTTTAATTATTGGTTCAAAGGATAGTGAATTTGTCTGGTTATATTGACCTCAACCCTAAGGCTAGAGAGCTAATCATAGCAGATAGGCAGTTGGTTGCAGCCTGGCTTCTGAAATAGGGGGTTACTTGAATCCTGGCTTGAGGCTGAGGTGGTCCAGTTGAGATTAGGGTACTGATGTGGCAAGGTATCACCCACTCTTGTAAAGAAGTGTCTGTCAAGGAGCAGCTTGGGATATTCTTGTATACTTGCATCACCAGCCTCTCATCAAGACATATGGCAGAAAGATTTCAATATTCATTGCACACAGTTAATAGATCAGTCAGTCCTATTAATAATCTATTTAGCTTTCTGATCGTGTGCCAGATATTTCAAACAAATGCTTGATTTTTTTACAGATATGCTGTTCTATGCCTTTTAGATCTGATTCCCAAAATCAGATAGCCCCACCCCTCCAGCAATTTCCACAGATGCTCACTTTTGTTTCTTTTAAGACTGTATCAGTGCAGTCAATGGAACTCATATTCATGTGCCTTTGTTGATATTCACTTTTGGCTCACTATTCTGGGATACTATGTTATGCCCACTCGTGAACACCAACCATACATTTTTTCTGTCACTGCCACTACCCCATATACCCTTATTTTTGCCACTCCTTCAAGTACTAGGATCTATTGAGTCAAGTTGAGTATTGTTCTAAATATGACCATCAATTCACTGCTCATTCATCCAAGTTTTTTTCATCATTCCCATGATTGCTATCCCACTATACCCCATCACTCCATTCATTTTATTCATTCATTTAAGTAATCATTCAGATATGACTTTCAATACCCAGGCCACCTTTTGCTCTTTGTTGACTGTAGGTACTCCTTTTTGGTATGCTTTTTTGTCAAACTCCTTGTGCTTTTTATGTGCGGGTCCTACTTATTTTTTGGTATGCTTTTTTTGTCATACAGTATGTGCTTTTTTCATGTGGATGCAACTTTTTAATTTAATCAAATTTGATTCCTGGCCCAAAAAAGCTGGTTAAAAGACCTAAAAAAGTCTAAAAAAAGCCTGAAAAAGTGCGAGAAGAGCGGAAGGGATCTACTCTAAAAAGCGCACTCGTGCTTTTTTTCCAGTGGTGTGTCAAGGGGTAAAAAGTGCAGAAAAGTGTAAAAAAAGTACTTTGTGAATTTACTGATGTATGCACCAGCATAGATTGGAATTCTTGAGCAAGGCTCGGATGGATGGAGAAGGAGTAAAAAAATCGAGTGCGAGGAAAAAGTCCCTAGCCGCGCCCCTTATAAACTACAGGAAACGGCTAGCCACACCGCCAGCAGTAGTCGCCATGCGGTTTCCACACATTTATGAAGCAAGCTCATTGAAGGTCGTAGAGCGGCGTAGAAGAGTCCGTGACAAAGTGAAACTGTGAAAAGGACATAACAAGACCAGATTGCTTGTATTCAGCTGGTGAAAATCAAATCTATACGACACGAAGACATCGACATGTTAAATTTTATACGCAAACATTCCGGCTCCTCCCACCATCGTATTATTCACCCAGACGCAGGCGGGTACGAAATTCCAGTGTCGGGGCAATCGCTCGACTCAGGAGAATCTGGATGGATGATCGCCATCAGCGCTGCGGTCCCGGTAGAAATATCTACTCGAGACTCACTCATGGGCAGGAAGGTTCCGTCGTACACTGGTCCCTGGAGGGTAAAGTACCAATAGATTTCTGAAAGGACACCGTCTGAGCATTCAAGGTAGGGAGTGTACTGGTAAAATGGCATCAGATTCGAGTTGCATGGTGTATATAGGTGCTCACTCCGCCAGAACCTGATTCAAGCGCAGAGAGGAGATCTGACAACGAGTACGTTGTGGAAGAGGAAGGCGTGATGCCCGCATCTGCGAGCCAATCGTACGTGGGGAGTGCCTGGAATAAGCTTACGATTGTCTCGCAGTATGCGACAACCTTAACAGTGCAGTTAAATTAGCGCGTGCGACCCTGATCAACTATCACGTACTTCAGATCCATTGGCGCTGCCCGATGGGAGACAAGAGGGTACCAGCGTGCTTCACGTATGAGACGTCAGTTAAAATGCTCATGGAAATAGTAATACCGAGTTGTTTCTGACCTGAAGCATGTACCATGTTTGTTCCATTCATGCTAAAAGATTGGTTGAATGGTGACTTGGCTACATTGGGAATGCAACCTACCTCCCAAAATGCCTCGTTCGTGCCGTCGTCATTCACCCAATATTGGTTCATGTAGTCAAGCGTCGAAGTAGCACCTTGTTCTATGAGTAACTATCAGTGAATATCGCGTCAATAAATTCCTGGAAACTATGGCAAGCAACGTACCTCGGTGATATTGTAGCCAGTAGGTGACAAATCGCACGAGTCAAGCCAATCACCGTTACAGCTGATTGCATAATTCATCAACAAGATAACCAGACCTCCTGGAGCAAACCTACTCATCATTCCACAGGCCTAGAACCAATAAGACACGCCGTTCAAGTTGCGTCGAAAAACAATTACTCACCGTGGATAGTCCAGCTATTCGCAGGGCTACCAGCAACGTTGGGGTCCCAAAACTTGCAGTATCTAGTCAGCAAAACAAAAACGGGGAAAGCGGAGGTGCAAGTGGAAGCGAACCTGTGTTTGCAACAGTTGGCCCTATGAATACGATGTCAATAACGGACACTTCGGATACGCAGACAGCACGTACACCCGGATATTCCGTGCAGCATGTGTTGGACGGCGTGGTCGTGCAAGAAGCGGGACTGTCTGAAGGGCAGTCCGAAGAGAGGTTGATCGCTGCTTGCGACAATCCGAAGAATTGAGATAACAAGAAAAGTGGTAACACCATTTCAACCAAGTTGTCGAAAGTATAAAACACCCGAGTATTTATACGGGAGGTTTAGCACAGGCGGTGCCTTCTCTGAGCCGGCTGAGTCCCACATGGGATACTATGATGAATACCCGGCTCCGTGTACATGCGCACCATCACATTTCACAGGCAGCCGAACCATACTTTGCCGAGTCATTCCCAAGTATGGTGGAAGGGTTGATGCGATCCAAAGCAAGACAACCTCGCCTATGGAAGCCGTCTTCCGAGATTAATTTAGTACCAAAGACTGATTACCATTGATCCAGTTCTTGGCATAAGCAGAGAAGTTCTTGCATATGGTCCGATGAGGGTTTCCACCGACAGCGCCGGTCTGTAACTACATGTTGTAAGAGCCAAAATAAGCTCTCATCATCATTGGGCGAAGGTGACAAGGCGGGTGAATGGTTGATTGCGAACACCCCGAAAGATCATGCTTGCATATGAGCATTAGACCAAAGTAGCTAGGATCAGACACGTCTGTGAGGTCTGGTAACTTACTTGGGAAATCTTGTCGGATACATTCCGGAAATCCTGTCATATTAAATAATATGTCATATACGGACCTGGAATTCGACGCTCAAAAATAGATGGTTCCGGGGCAATGGAGAGTGGATGGATATTCCCCATGAATTCTCATGGATTCTCGCACTGTCAGTCCTGCGTGAGATCTTCGAGATGCACGGCGATTTTTTTCGTCGCATTTTGGAGGCCATATAAATGCGACTTAAATTCGGCAATCCGCGCCGTGATGGCTTATGTTCATTCCAGCCGAACGTTCGTCTAATTAAATACGGCTGTAGCAATGTCCACGTCCTAAAGGCAGCAGAAACATACCCACCTCAGTAGCTATTACTTTCACCGTTAATCACTCCCACCATCGTGTGCGTACGCATCGTGTACTTGTCACATATTTCGACATCAGTAAATTCTCATTACTTTTTTTATGACTATCGATGACTTTTGGTGTCTTTTTCACGAGGCCATACCGTAGTTTTAATGCACGTCACTCATTGTTATAACAATACAAGTGGTAATGCAGTACCCTTTGTTATTTTGTTGTGCAATGGAACTGCATCACTCATGCATTACTCGTGCATTCCAAACCGCGAAGAAAGCCATATATGGCATGGCTCCTCCTGATAATCCAGTCGCGAAGAAACCCATATATGGCTATGACTCCTCAAGCAGGGCCAAATTGAGCAGTACACCACGCCACTGGCAATTATTACACACCCAAATGTGACTGGGGTCAAATTGACACTAAATAAAAAATAGGCTCAGCATGGGTCATTATGATACATGCTTGGGGATTTCCGAGGGTTGCCAAGCCTATGTTACTGCATTGTGCCATACAAACATTCTCTTATTATATTATTGTGTGTCACATAAATGTCCAATCATGGAATGTGTGACCCCCATGAATCCTATATCTGATATCCTGGTAAGCTCTGAGCCAGCAGCATAACATGTGACTGCTGAAGGTCAAGTTGGGGTCAGGTCCAGGTCCAACTAACGTGCCGCTACAGTTCAGACTTGGTCAAGACATAGGTATAACTAATGGTTACTCAACACACTGTCAGACTGAATAGAAGGAAGAATATTCATTGTGCTGTGGAAAACTAAGGCTGAAAGAAATATATGAGCTGCATGGGACTGAGAGTCATGGTAGGTTCAATCAAGATATAGTAGATCTGCTGCCAAGGTGCAATACTGGTAGCAGATTAGAAGGTACAGCCAGTATGTGTAGCTATGATGGACTAGGAGAACAATCATGCTTCTTTGGCAATCAACTAAAAAATCCCTGAGGCTGACCTAAAGTCTGAGAATGCCCTAA
Organism: Austroboletus rostrupii; assembly: GCA_038089255.1. Classification (NCBI taxonomy): domain Eukaryota; kingdom Fungi; phylum Basidiomycota; class Agaricomycetes; order Boletales; family Boletaceae; genus Austroboletus; species Austroboletus rostrupii. Next base: position 8,564 of record JBBPKM010000459.1, read on the forward strand.
CAATACATTCACCTCACACACAATATCTATCAATGGGATATTCAAAGACTACTTGTTTGATAGTGAATCATCCTATGTTGGCAGGCATAACCATCAATATCGGATGGATCCACCACAATGGTAGAAGATCAGGTACTTGTTACCATTAAACCATGACATAGAAATTACATTGGCACTATCTATGTCTATGGAGGAGCAGAGAAATGTGATCATGCATTGAAGAGAGTATAATAGCTGTATCCATGATATTGTATATGCATAAACATTTGCCTTGCAGCATGCTGACACCAAGAGGCATATTGTGCAATTCACCAAGTAGGAAGATTGGTTTGGATGCTCTTCTGCCATGGGAGAGTGACTCTCTTGCTTGAGGTAGTTGGTGGAGATGAACATTTGCCAGGGAATGCTGCCATGTCTGCTTGCAAGCTGCAAGTGAGAAACCTCAAGAAGAAACAATGAGGAAGTGGTACTAGTAGCATCAAATGTGATGGACATATATTTCTAGATGCTTAGTAAAACACTCCAGATGCTAAGGCCTTAACGTTAGAGCCGAAACATGTCTTCTAGGTTTTCAAGAGTGTCGCCTTGGGCTTCGGCACCAAGGGCTTATCTTTAATAGATACTTTCTGGTGGAGTTTTAATACCAGGCCTTGCTACCTAGGGTTAACTATCTGGCTAGCTCAAGGACTTTGAGAGGACTTCTTTAGAGGGGATGGAAATTCCTAAACTTTGGAGAGAAGATCCAGAACTTTAAGACTGGGGATCCAGTTCTGTCCCCCTGGAGGTTTATATACAAAAAGACTATGTACACATATATACCTGGGATCTAAGATATACTGTATAATAACTATATACTCGTCCATTATCATCCAATAAGAATACTCTAAGAATTGTAAGGACTTTTGATGCGTTGTGTCTGGATGAGGACAGGGGTTCGGTGACTAAGTGATAAGTATGAAAAAGGAAGGTGTAAAATGTCGAGGCGATGAATATCGAAGTCCCGGCGCTGTAGGGAATGACGAGCGGTGCAATGCGTTTTGTGAGGTCGTTACGGTGTCTCTGACTGTGACTTGCTTTCAATGGTGACCGAGGGACTCGATTTCGGTTGTGTAGGTGGGTACATGCAACGGTATAAGTAGCGTGCGACGGCATATGTAAATGTGACTAAAGTAAGCTATAGTAAGGACGCTTCTGGGGCAGAATAAGTAGTGGCGAAAGGGAGTGGCGAAGTGAGAAGAGAGTTCGTAAGTAATACTAAAGTAGTGTGTGTCGTAGGAATCAGGGAAAACAAGTGAAGTACGAAAAAGGGGAAATTAGAGTACGAAATAGGGGGAACGTACTAAGTAGTGAGTCCGGTGTCACAATGGTCGGGAGGCGGTTTCCGAGCTTAGCGGGGACGGAGTCCTTACAGAATTTAAGGAATAGATATAAGTCATAAATGTCATAAGAAGTGTACCATGCTATCAAAGCATGTTGTCATGACAAATAAAAAGTGTCCTAGTGCATGAGGCTAGCATGCACATTTAATAGATAAGGCATAGCCTTCAAGGCTGTGGTCATGAGGGAACCACATTCCAGTGTGGCAGATCTTGAGATAAATAGGATCTAAGAATAAATATCATGAGGCATCTGCATGGTGTGGCAGCATGCTGCAACCATGAGGCATAGATAAGAGTGAGTCCTTGTGACTCATAAAGAAGGGTGAGTCCTTGTGACTCATAGATAGAGACCCTAAGTCAGGGAACAAGATTCCAGATCATGTTGTGACTCTAGAAAATAGATAGGACATGAGGCAGACATAGCCATGCCATGAGAAACTGGTCAAGCAAGCCTAGACCCTTTAGGAATAGCCATCCTGTGACTGGTGTGACTTGCATAAATAGGGTTCAGGGCTTATTCCTGATCATGTGACCATCCAGTGATCATTGATAAGATAAGCAGGGAAGATAAGATAAAATGCTTTGATAAGATCCCCTGATAAGATATGATCTTTAGATAAGAGATTAGATAAGCATTGACATAAGCGCCCTTTGATAAGATTAGATTAGATAAGATTTTGCAACCAGGCAAAACAAGTCTAAAAATGAAAAATAAGGCCATCAAGGCCACTTGTTATAAATATAGCCATAAAGGCTACTGTTCTTGTATCATAACATTTAGCGCAGCTTTCTGGTGTTGTGCCTCCAATGAGCCATTGTGATTTCATATGCACCACCAGGTGACATAGCTGTGCTAAGGATGGATATGTAAGCTATTTGTGATATGGCTCATAAGCTAAGAGGAGTCTGAGTCAGCATGATGACCAAACTGCAGGTAACTAGTTACACTGGCACCTTCTGCTTCATGACAGAATGTTTGTTGGACAATATCTCTTTGAACAATGCCTGGATGGTCTTGCTAAGTTCCTGGTCCTTCATAGTGTCTTCAGGAATACTAAATGTATCTAAATTGTTTCTTGCAAATGCCTGGCATATATAACATTCAGTCAGTATGTCTGGTACTTTATGATGACTTACAAAAAGCTGATCACTCAAACCTTGGATGTATGCCAATAAATTTGGTGACAACAATGTAGTCCAAAAAGAGTCCTTCAGAATTGACTGCCAGTTTTATTGGATGGTAAGATTGTTTTTGAATTGTAGTATAGATGGTCCATCTGTGGTACTTATCTTGAACTCCTTGCTATCAATGAATTTTCTAGCTTTTGCCTTCTTGACTTGCATTTGCATTTGAAGGATATCTGCATGTATGGTAATCAACATATCTTCTTGTTTCAGCTGGAATTATTTAACTCCTCAGTTCATGTATATACAGCAATGCAACATTGTATACCTTGATGAAGTCATCCAATGTGTTTTCAGGAAGCCCTTTTGAGTCATAGAGGATGGCAGCAATGCACTTCCATCACCTTTGTTTATGTTATTCTGCTGTCTCCAGGGATTCAGAGCAAGGCCATCTCTGTCCAGAAGGACCAGCATCATCACCATCCTCATTGTCATCCAGGTTGTCCCCATTGAGGTCAAGATCAACATCTGGTTCATTATCATCTGCAGGCCTCCCTATAATAGTTGCAGCTGCATGTTATATATGGTACTGGGAAAGGAGGATACTGGGCATGGGTGACTTGTAAACATGCACAACAAATGAAGGTGATGAAGGGGCAATGAATGGTGAGTTGTAAACACAAAGCAGAAACATATAATAAATTGTTTGTCTCTTGCTGGTCATTTTGCAGAACTGTAATCAGAAGAGAGCAAGTTGTTTCATCCATAATAAATACATGCACCCACTGGCAGCTTTAGATCATAAATGTATGGAAATATTGTGCAGGTACACCACTGGCAGCAAAGCCTGCTGAATTGGATAGACCTGTCTGGAGGCCCGAGTTGTATTGACCTACTAGTGACATAGGGCCCTGATGGAAGTACACTGGGATTTCAAAGCCAGATTGGAACATATCAGAAGAAGGGGGTTGGGCCAGCATAGCACTAGCAGACTAAGCCTTGAATAATGAGGTTGGGAGAGTACTGGGCAGGCCAGGTGAAGCATCAGATTATGCAGGCACACACTCTTTCTCCTTGTCTTTCCTACCAACCACCCTCTCTTTCCCTTTCTCTTTTCCTTTTCCCCTCTTATCATTTTTCACTTGCTCGAATACAGGAACCGATTCCTCAGTCATATCCAAGTTCACCATTATATTCTGTTGATCATCAGTCAATGTTAAGTCAGTCAACATCTTGTTTTGTTGGAGAACTTTTGCACTATGCAGTCAAACAGCTGTGTAATTGGTAATGATGGCAGTATGCATTCAGAACAAATACATTGGCAAAAGAATGCTTGAGAACTGTTTTCATTTTGGCTGTCTCTTGATGCTTCTGCCATTTGAGTTTCAATTGTAACTCAGCACATGATGCAGTAACATAGTCATGCTGAATATTGACATTGCATAACACCCACTGATCAAACATTAGGCATGCATAGTTCGGACATTATGCAAATACTTACATTTGGAAGTAGAACACATTTCTGTTTAGGAACTGGGAGTTCAAGGCACAGTAAGCAAAGTATCAGATGAAGGTCTGCATGAAATTCCAGGAGTGTAACAAAGACATATTTGGCAATCCGAGGCCTCAACTGACCTGCTGGAATGAAAATCTTTACAATTTTTCCAATGGAAAGCTAATGATGTATATCAAATGGCATACTCAAGTCTGGATAGTGGAATGTATCTGAGACCCATCGTGTTCACCATTTTCACAGATGACATATCTTCCAATATGGGCAATATTGCCATTGAGCATCATGAATTGCATAGTCTTGTAAAATTGGCTTGAACCTACTGGTGCCTGCATATTTGGGATTTCAGAAGCTTCTATCTGATTCCAAGGGATTGGGGATATTGTTTCCCAACACTTTATGCCCTGTTGGATTGGAAGTTGGCTTGCACCTGTTGAGTATATATATATTGAGATGACAGGAAACAATGAACATAAATGCCTTACCAGCTTGTGGGACATCAGACTTGGGAATGCCAAGCAGCTACTTCATCTCTGGATGTGTGTCCATATATTCAAGAATGTCTTTTCCTGCCTGACATGGCTTATTGATGGTTGGATTGAGCCAAAAGCCATCCATGGTGATGTGTTTGACTGCATCCTATTTGGCAAAGATATTACATGTATCTTAACTCAGAGCCTAACAGTTGCTATGGATTGAAGCAAGCCGAAAGACATGATTAAATGACTTGAATCACTCGGTTGAGAAAAGTATTGCTGGGCCAAACCGATGAATAAACATCAGAAGATGAAGCAAGAAGTGGAACTTGGCTTTCATCAGCAGAATGCTGGGTGCACATTGTGAGCTGATTGAGAGGAAGTCATCAATTATGCACAATAATAGTACCTAATATTACATCAATTAGTATCCATCCGTTTTACAGCAATAAAGTGATATATACCAAATATTCCTCTAGATCCTCAATCTCCATATGCCAGAGAAGAACAATGAGACAATCTGTTATATTCCAGCCTTGTAAGACCACCAGTGGGACCAAATCATAGATCAAGAATGGCATAACTTGTGCCAGACTCTTGAAATGTTTGCCAATAAGACTGCCTTTGAGCTGTTATGATTTATCCCTAGTTTCTACTTTTCTTTTTGTTATGTCTATATTCAGACTTATATTTCTTTCACAATAGTCACTTGTATATTCTTGCGACTATTGTACTGTGTAAGGACTTTAGTTTTGTTGTGTCCAGATGAGGACAGGGGTTCAGTGACTAAGCGATAAGTATGAAAAAGGAAATACAAAAATATCGGTGCGATGAAGAATCGATGTCCTGGCGCTGCGGGAAATGACGAGCAGAGCGATGCATTTTGTGAGGTCGTTACTATGTCTCTGACTGTGACTTGCTTTCGATGGTTGACTGAGGGACTTGATTTTTGGTTCTTCTAAGTAGGTACATGTGCCGGTATAAGTAATATGAGGCAGTGTATGTAAACGGTGACTAAAGTAAGCTATAGTAGAGAAGCTTCTGTGGCAATATAAGTAGGGAGTGGCGAAGTGCAAGAAGTAGTTCGTAAAAGACTAAACTAGTTGTAAGTAGTTCAGGATCGACGATAAATGAGAAATGATGGAAGATGATGTACGAAAAGGGGAGATTAGACTACGAAAAGGGGGGAACATACTAGATAGTGAGTCCAATGTCGCGATGGTCGGGAGGCGGTTTCCGTGCTCAGCGGGGACAGAGTCCTTACACCTGCCCCATTCTTTGAAATAGTGACTGTCCTCAGTCACTCTCTGACTCTGCAGGGGCTTCTTCGGCACTGCAGGAGTGAACTTGTGTGATGGAGGCTGACTTGTGTGATGAGGCAGATGTGGGTGGTGATATTGTCATGGAACAACAGAGGCAATGTGATGAAACAAATGTCGGCGATCGGTTGCGGTAAGACAAGACAGGCTGTGCAGTGGACGAGCGATGGGGGTGTGATATGGACTGCGGCAACATGAACGCGTGATGGCAGCAAGTGGGCGAAG
>JBBPKM010000460.1:0-14576 GCA_038089255.1 Austroboletus rostrupii
CACATCTCCAGCTAAATATTATAATTATAAAGCTTAATCGACACGCGTTCCACCTTCCCGGGATTCTTCAGGGAAGCGCGAGCCAAGCATCACGCAGCTTGGGGAAGTTGGGCGTTCCTAGACCCGTCACAGGGTCCCAACCGACCGTGGCATTAAATCCGTTGGTTCCACATCCTGGGTTATTTCCCGTTGTGATATCGTTGAAAGCGCTAGCAAACGAGGAGGAATAGATCTAACAAGGCCTCGTTACGAGAGTGACATCGGGAGATGACCAAATGACTCACCGTGGGGTTAATGAAGCCGATGGTCGACTTGCCGGCTGCGAGGCGTGCATCATTGATCATGGTGAAGATCGCGCCGCTTACGGGCGAGGAGCAAGAGGTCCCATAGACGATCAAAAATTCGCCGTCGACCTAGTGGGCGAACATGTAAACCTCTTGAGGCACAGCGACAGACAACGTACGGCAACAATATAGTTGGCTCCGTTGGCAGAAATATCGGGGAAAGCACGAGACTATCATCTTTTATCAGCCTCCTTTAGATGCGAAAATATAAATACCTTTCCGGTCGAGTTCCAAATGTTGGACGGGTAGTTGGGGTAGTGGTTGGTCAGGTAGGACTCGACCGCCGACTGTTGGTAATCGGGCATTGCAAAGTAATTGCTCCATCCGCCGCTAGAGTAGATGACTTCCTCGCATGCTGTTTCAGGATCGGCGACCGTGGAGCCAGACGGGATCATGGTTGCACCGACTGACGTGATATAGGGGCACGTTCCGGGAAAAGTCGGGTTAAATATAGTTCCGCTCGCAGATTGGGTTCCTAACCATCAGCGCGACAGCGTGACATTGTAACAAGAGAAAAGAGTGTTCCACTTACCGTTGGCCTCTAAGCAAATATTGCCATACCCAGCGACGCCATAGTCGCCAGAGCTGTATAGAAAAGTGACACCCATGAGACCGAGTTTGGCGTACTCTGCACATTGGCGTGCGGTATAGAATGGCGTGAGGTCAGCTTCGTTGTACGAGTACGAGGTAGAGATGACATTCATGGGTGAAGTAGTGCCACACGCGAGAGGACCTTGATGACGGTTAGCTGGTAAGCTACACTGAAAAGCAAGCATATTGGAATGTATGCCGACCTTCATATCCACCGGCAGCTGGGTCAGGATAGACGGCATCATAAGTCGAGTCGTCACCTCCTTCGAAGGTGCAGTAAGAGCCATCAATCGCATCGAGGAAATTGTTAAATGAGGCACCTGTATGTGAGTGTGCGTCTTAGCTTTAGCAGAGTGTAAGGTATATCTGTGACTGACCCTCTATCATATCTCCCGCTTGGTACAGTGTTATGTTCTGTGCTGGCCCAACGAGGCCCATACTGTACTGAACGTCGAGGTCGGATTCACCATTGTAGTCAAAATCCTGATACTCGGTCTGTGCATAGCCTGAGACAATGGTAAGAAAACGCCACTGTTCTGTGAAGAATTCATACTTACCTCCATCAATGGAAATCAAGTTTGGTGATCTTCCTTGGAGAGAAGGAGAGTAATTTCCAAAAAACATGTCCAAATCACCCTGAAGGTAAGCGTTCGGGGTATACTCCACTATAAATCAAATTGTTTTCAATCAGATATCACATTAAACCAGCTATTTGCTGACCGATTCCGTAGGTATTGTTCACAGTCGAATTGGGGTTTTCGGGAATTGCATAGAGCGCGCGCAAGCAGTCGAGCGTGATCGTCTCGTCGCAGGTCGAAAGATCAGTAGGTGCTGAACCCTGCAATCTACCCGTAGTCTTGGGTCCAGCTTTCTGACGAATAGGTTCGTTGGTGTTATCACGACGCGTCAACTTAGCATCAAAGTGTACGCTCGGGGTAACAAAGTCCACGTGAGGGGCAATGTGTGCAGGGAGATGATAAGCATCGCAAGCTATGTGTCCAATCATCAGCATCACATCAAGTGGGTCCGTGAAATCGACCAACCAACGTGCTCCTTGCCAGAGGAATGAGAGTAAACGTTATACTCCGTCTGAAGGAGTCGTTCTGCTTCCTCCACCGTCGCAGTCGCTTCGATCCAACCCTTATTCTTAGTCAACCGAATGCGGTCGCCCTCGATACCACTCTTCAAGAGCCACGATCGAACGGTGTCGATTGTCTCGCCACTAGGCGCAAACATGTCCAAGACTTGACCCGCAGACCAGTGTTTCCCGTACTTCTCGGATTCGGGATGCGATACTTCTATAAGATATTTGCCAATGTCATCGATATTTCTCTGGGTCAGAGCAAAGCGCAAAGGAAGGGTCCTGCCGCGTTCATGTCTGTGCCTCAACATCCAACCCACAGGGGCGTGAGTGCGCTTTTCATGGAGGATGTACGGAGATAAGGTCGGTCCTGCGGCGGCTAGGAGACCAAGACCAAGAATCGTGAACGGAAGGAGGGTCCGCATGACCGAGAAGTGGCTTGGTTCCATCCGCAGACCCAGGAGAAGGTTTTATGCAAACTCTGGTGGGACAACCAAAGCTGCGCAGCATGGTACATTCAATGATAGGGCGGAAATAAGCCCGTATGGGAGATCCATATATATAGTATGCCCAAAGAATAACAACCTCGAGACTGATGGACTGAAAGATTACGTCTGAAGAATATGATCCGGTGTTTGTTGCATCGCTGATCTTCCAAAATTAACGAGGCGGGGCTACATAGGCTGTTCAGGGCAACCAAAACTGAATTAAATTATCGATAGGGCACCTACATGCCGTGGTAAACAGGTGTTCCAGCGGAAGTTGCGTACTTGCAAGGGCCTTCTCCAGTTCCCCAAAGATGCTGTAACGTGAGGCCTACGCAAGTCTGAGATAGTGATGTTGAACACATAAACTAATGGCACTCACCTTGACGTGCGGCGGACGGCGATGAGTACATCACGCGACTCGACGGCACACTGCTTTTCCGATGCGGACCAAATCGAAATCAAGTGATTTGCCCAGCATAGTGTGAAATGAATCAAACCTTCATGCAAAGATACACGTCCCGGTAAGACCGCTTTGGGCTGAAAATGTGGCAATTCACTGCCAGCATGGGGCTGTGTCGGTGAGTAACTGTGACATCGAGATGACCAGTTTGGAGTGGTTGGGAGTTGCCAACAAGCTACATTGTATCGATTCGGAGTTAGACGGGCATTGCAATTATTTATACTGGCGTATCTTTGTGACAAAAGGGGTGGTTCATGGAAAGAATGCTGGTGGGCCGCCATCACCAGCACAAATAACCAAATGGGGATGCCGGTGTTTTTCCGTGAATGGCACGCAGCCAACTTGAGTCGCCGATAAACCTCATTGGCCCAGCTGTGCGGAGGCACGGCAGCGGACCACACCATCCTGTTGCAAAGCAAGTGCATCCTTGTACTCTGACACGCAACCATATTCATGGGCCCATCAGGGCACTGGACCCGGAAACCACCTTGCAAATCAAAAGGATCCAAGTTTCTTCGGTCTTCAGTAAGAACCCCGTCGAAGGTCACAGAGACTCATGCCACCCTGTCAGCCCAAATGGGTGCTCCAGGCTGGATCCTGTTGCCCAATCATTCGCCATTGTTTGACGCTGATACTTACCAATTGCTATAACAGCCACGAGCGGACGGTCCAGTTTCCATTTGATGATTCCATCCAGTACCGGACTCTTCACCAAGTCATAAACCTCGGAGCCTTATTGTTGCACAACCATGCCATACTCCATTTCTGCAACCGCCACTTGCGCCACGGCCATGTTTTCCTGTGTATCCCGGGTGAACGGTAAACAGAAATTTAGCTTGACAGTTTTCTTGGCGCGCTGACTCGGTGACTAGTTTAGTCTGAGCCTCCATATCTAATACTTATATATCAGCCATTGCCGACGCAGCACGCACCATAGCTCCCACAACTCCTTTTCTTTTCACGACTTTGACGACCTCACAGTCTCCACGACTCCAAGATGAGCGCTGTGGCCACGCACCCATCACGTACGCATTCCATATATTTAAGCTGTCGCCCCTGCTCAAGAACTCATCTACAGAACCACTCCGCATCATGACTTCCCCTTTGCGAGCTCAGACGGAACCTCGCACGGGTCGGTTCTTGCGCTCGATGATGCGGCATAACGACTTCGACGGCTTGGACGGCTTGGACGAAGGGATAATGATGATGAGTGAACCAGAGAAGAAGTGTTCGTCGTGTCTCTGAATAATGGCTTTTCTTGACCTCTTGTATAGCGACGCAGGAAGAGCAAGACGCAGCAGATGACAAGGCGCGTAAAGGCGCGATGAGGAATCTTGTTAACTCGTGGCAGGAGCGTCTTCAGTTGATCAGCGTCATTGTGAGTTCTTCTATACCATTTTCTTCTGTTTAATGGTCTTCGCATCTAGACTACTTTTTTTGCGTCAACGGAAGCAGCCTTGCTAGTGAATACGAAACCAGATGATCGCAACTCAAATGATCGTATTTTAATGGCGACGAACGCTTGCCTTCTTGGAGCATTGATATTGCACGTGTATGCCTGTACGCATTGTATTTGAAATCGTTTTCGAATAAGCTCACGTAGCCCTTGTGTAGCCGTGCTCTCCTTTCTAGGGGCCTTCCTCTTGATCAGGTATAAATTGAAAGAGGCTACGCGAGAAGAGATGATTGCGGAGGGCATCAAGCTAGTAAACTCGCCCTCTGCGCAATCAACGGTGCATGATGTCGAGCGAGGTGCACCAGACCCCACGCGGACGCTGACAAGGATCGATGTTCGTCACCCAAGGCGCAAGTCGGCCGAATATGATACAGCCAAACTAGCAGCTGCGCCAACCAAACAGAGTTCTTTTGCTTTGGAACCACCCGTCATTTCGGCCAACCCGCATATCGAGCAAGTTGGGCCGTTCATGTCGAGTGTGTCATCACACTTGTTGAGTCGGACGCACGCGCTGTGTGTTTGGCTGGCTGCGGCGGGCTTCGTTCTAGCTATTGCCGGGATACTGTGTTACGCCTGGGACTCGCAACCGCATGCAGTGAGCATATTCGCGTCTGCATGCTTTGGTGTGGCCGCGCTTGCGATGGGTGTTTTGCTTCTCTGATCAACCCCTGTTTTCCTTCATTACGGGACTGAATGGGTTCCTGCCTATCCTCCCACGAAAATGTTTTAATTAAAGCTCCCGCTGTGGACTAGGGCGTAGTTGTAGCATAAAGCATTCATAATGTACGTAGTGTCATGTGTTGTATTTGTCCGGACGGAGCACAAACCTTGAGTTTGACACTCTGGGCCGGAGAGAGTTTATGCGATTGGTCTCTCAAAGCTTGACTCAAAGCCCCGCGTCACGTGGTCGGGCGGTTCGGAATCATGGCGGTGGTTGGTTCGCTGCACAATCGCACTAGCTGGCTTTCTCGTGTGTCTGCACGCTCAGAACGCCGGCGCCGACTCCAAATTCAGTTCCGGTGGGGTGTTCCTGAGGGCGGGGCGCATCAAAATGGCCGACGCTAGATCCGGCAGTCTCACGAAAGGGCCGATGTGCCCGCTGTTCGGTACACGTCTCCGTACTAGCCTTTTGCCGCAGGGCTCATATAAGCCGGCCCCTGTGATAAGTGCGTTCGCCCCCATGCTTCCCTGTACCACCGCCTTGTCAATTCAACTGACTGAGACCGTCGTCCCGCTGCGCAGCGTGCCCCCGCATCTCACCGTCCGTCCTCATCATGAGATCTCTTCCGAAGGCTCACAGACAGACCCACCCGCTGTCGTGCGCGGCCTCCTCACCCTCCGGCTCGCCAAGCCGACCAAGATATCCAGCATCGAGCTCAAGCTACGTGCAAAAGCGTCTACACGCTGCACAAAAGGTATGCGATGATCCGTGTTTGCCGAGCCATTGATTTGGAGGGTGTACTGCCATACATAGGTGTCGGACCCGACGCGGTCGACGTCACGGAACGATACAGCATCCATGCCACGTCGACCTTCGTGTTCAGGGCAGGTGCAGCGCCATGGGAACGTGCCCCGTGTTGTGACACTGACAGGGTTGGTGGTGAAGGAGAGGTGCCGCCAGCAACCACCCACAGTGCCAGTCTCGAACCTCAATTGTTCGGCCCCAGGCAGTATAGTCTGGGAATCGATGATGGCAGAGACTCTCAGGATCAGATTCCTACAGGACCTGCTCCACCTTATTCCGATCCAGCTGGACGGCGTTTCTCCTTTGCTTCCATTTCGCGACCTTTTGTGACAGGAGGGCTGCGGTCTAATGCCGTTAGTTCTAGAGCTGCAGGATCAGTCGGTGAGGGTCCCATCTCTGGTGCGTCGCCATGGGTGACTAATGAGCGTGTGCTTTAGATTCCCCTTGCCACTCCCAAAGTAGCCCGACATCTGATGCTTCGCCTCCCTCGCCATCGTCCAGTACGTACTCGATGCACGACTTTATTCCAGAATGCGATGGTGAGAGTTCAGACGACGACTCTGTTTTGGGTCCAGACGATGTAGCATATTATGGACTCTCACGTGTTGCCGCCAGTTCATCCAGTCGCAGCCCAGAACAGGGTCGTAGGGGCAGGTCGCGTTCGAGTCTTTCGTTTGGGAATGTCGTCCAAATATTTGATGCAGTCAAAGACCGTTTGCGATCTCGGTCGCCCCGATACAAACCAGGACCCCGTTCAGGTGAACAAGAAGAACGAGGACGAACGTTGTTCAAGGGAAAAGGGAAAGCCCGAACAAGCATGGACGAGGCAACGTATGGGTTGCCTGAAACGGAAGTCGACGAGTCTTTGTTAGATGAGAACGAGCCAAACGGTGATGGTTGGGTTGTATTCCCTCAAGGTGATGTCGCCAAATGCCTTTCTCGTAGCATGATGCAAACAACAGTGCAGGGACCTATACATATCCGATATTTTTCACGATACCAAACAACTCGCCGCCAACGATGAGGGCTGATCACGGATCATTGATATGGAAAGTCAAGTCCAAAGTCGTGCAACGCAGTACAATTAAGCCAAAGATTACTGCACAAGAAGAAGTCACTGTTGTGTGTGTACCGCGAGACGATGATCTGGAGGGTGTAAATGGTATTGACGTGCAGAGACAGTGGGAGGATCAGCTGCAGTACCGCATCCAAGTTGCTGGGCGCGGCTTCCCTGTCGGTGGACAAATACCGTTCCAGCTTACCATTACCCCCTTGACGAAAGCCAAAGTGCACTGCATACTGGTATATCTTGATGGTGAGAACGTTGTCAAAGGCGTGTAGATGACTGACATTGATTGTTTGACAAGAACGGACAGAATACTATACACAGAGCGAGTCGCACGCACGGTCTGATGCCATACGGCGTGCTACGTTGTTGACTGTGAAGCACGACAGCTTGGATGGAAGGCAAAGCGAGCCTATTCTACCATTGACAACGGATAAACCAGATAGGTTCCGCGAGTCCCCGCTGTATCGGCTTCTCGTACCGGGCGAGGACGAAAGGGAAGCAGCATCCTCTTACATGGGACTCGAACCCTGGACAATTCGCCACCTACTGAGGGTGCCTGAGTCCTGCTCAAGGTTACATCCTTCCAATCGCGCCAAGGGTAGCAACGTCATGGTCAGTCACACACTCAAGACGGTCTTGAGAGTGGAAAGGGAAGATAGGATCGGTCCGGAAGGAAGGAAGAAGCTATTTGACATCCTCATACTCACGCCTATACAAATCTTGTCGGTAAGTGTCGCGTACGTAGGTCAGCAGGTGTGACATTTCGTGTTATTTTTCACAGTGCCGCTGCACATCGGCATGGACGGCCCTGCCACAATACGAAGAGGCGCTGTTGTTGGAGGTGGGTTCAGAAGATGATGCTGGAACGTCACTATGCCCTTGTCGAACACGCGGCCAAGCGAAGACGCGAACGGACTCCCACGCGCACGACATCCCAAAGCATGTTGCATCTCTAATAACGGACTCGAGTGTGGGAGCTCCGGAGATGTGGCCGCTAGATTCGCTTGCGGGCCGCACACACTTGCATGAACAGTTGGTGTCTGGTTTGGTGAGTGAGCGGGGAGAGGCACCGCCTTCATATGAACATGCTAGCACCGTATGTGTACGATAAGTAGGGCAAGTGTGTATAGAATATGACTTGGAGTATATTACTATATTATTTTGAACGTGAATTAGTACTTATTGTTACACGCCGTGTCGGCATTAGCTATTATGGTAACATGACCGCACCGCATGTTTGGGAGCCAAAATTTCAGGCTCCGCACGGATTGTCCCGTTAATTTCCGTACTGAAACTGAAAGTTCACGTTCCGATTTTCGGGCGGGGACGGCTCTAGATTAGCCGAAGCTGCCGAGGTCCTCACAGGACATGTCAAACAGATTTAATAATTGGCCGGTCGGCTTGTGGTCGATCAATGTCCCCTCTGTTTCTGTACATATCCTCCCCTCTAAAATAATCCATGGCTAGGGTTCCCATCAGCTTCTACCTTAACATCATCGCCGGGTTGTTTGTTCTCTTTCACCACTATGCTTCCTCCGAGACAGGGGGCCTTGCTCTCCATAAGATCACTGGCGCCGCTGGTCGTTTCGCTACCCTCTTCTATGACACAAAAGCGCAATTCGGCTCCTCGCTTTCCCATCATGGTGCATCTGGAGCGGGCGGGCCCAGGCTAGATGGTTGGGAGGTTGCTAGTGCCGCCCCGCATGATGCGGTGGGAACAGACTGTCATGGTGATTCTGACGATAATGTAGCTGGTGGACAAGACGTACTTTGGACGAAGAGGGAAGACGATCGGGCGCAACATGAGCACGAGATTCAACTTCCATCTGGCAGTGTCGACGGATGCGGATGCGATTCGACAGCATGTCAGCAACCCTCCATGGGGCTGGTCGTAACATCGCCGCCCCATTCTGGCACTCGGACCCTGGTGCATTTGTTCGCTAATGCGCGCCACCATTACGCTTCAACCAGAGAGGCGATGTGGCACGAGGCAGCAATGATGATAGCGGGAATCCTTGCCTGCACGTTCGCAGGGTATTGGTGGTTCAAGGCGCCGTTCCTTGTAACAAGTGTGTTCCTCTCTGCGTACTTTATCTTGACGGTCTTGGGTGGACGCTCTATCCTTATCTACGGAGCCCCTGTGTCCCAGGTGTGTTGCAAGTTTTCAGGGTGGGATTTCTTGTGGAAACGTGCGAAGCGATGAATTGGCGCTGATTCAATTTATGCAGGTGTACGTGATGTCTATGATGGACTTTCTTCAGTGCATACAATGGGAAGGACAGTGCCTCTTACTTTCGGACGTAGGCGTTACGGGAACGACGGAACTCATTCGAAATATTGTCAATTTTGCTCGTAAATGCATGCAGGGATTGATTGGTTTCTGAAGAGTATTTTATTAATTTTTCTTCTAGCAGGGTTGTATGCTGTATGAGCTGGGCTAACAGACGCCCATTACGAGGAGCTTTTAGTGTACATGTGGATCTGTCACTGGAGGGAACGGATGAAGAGGTGGATTCTGAGCAGTGCTACACTTTGGGCGCCGGGAGATTGTGATGGGAAAATGAAGGAGGCGATGGGTCAAGCGAGGTTTACTTCACGGTAGCATATGCTACGGTGGATGCGGGCTTCTCGACCCTCGGAGATCCATCAACCACCTAGGCCGAGGGTGCCTGTAGGCCCCAGAGATAGTTACCCTAGGACAGGGCCGCACGTCCCGCATCAGCGTACAGCTTGCGGATAGACACGGCCCTGACGACATTTTGAACATCGATCTGCCGGCTCCCCTAGCCCTGAGTCAGGCTGTACACATTCTGCATTTTACCTTTGCTTTTGCGTTGTCTGACGTGAGAGGTAGTACCGCGCCTTTTCCTCCAATGAATCAGTCAGTCAGCCGTCAGAGTCGTGGGAGGCCAGTGATTCGAAGATGTGTTTTCATCATGTGCACCTGCACTACAGATCAAACGACTGCGGTTCATTTGAGCCGCCAGTGCATTACATAAATCTGGTTAATGTACGCTCATATTGTAACGTTGTTGGGCCCTCTTCACGACTTTCAGAATCGAGTGGGAGTACGAGTACGCACTTGCCAACGTGGGCGTCCATCTGCCCTAGTGGCTCGCAGACCAAGCCGAAGCTCTGGATCCTTATCTGTGGGTAGAAGTCCCCATGCAGTGGCGGTGTGGCATGTGGTCGTAGTAACTCCGTAACCATGATAATGAATGGATTCTCGTGAGTAGCATCATTTTATTTGGTCACTATTAAAAACAGATCTATCATTGCTTAGCAGGACCGTTTAGCCCGATTGTGAGCTCTCGAGGCCTCGAAGGTGAAACCATGTGGCACCAACGTTCAACCCTATGGTCGCGGAGCATCGCGGGCGTCACTCACATGGTACCATCTGATTGGGTTTTCATTTGTGCATATGCTCATGTGCTGCGTTCAAATCAGTCGACTACAGGTCTTCTCGTGAGAGTACGTTATAGGCATTCTCCTTTGGTTCGATTTGCATGCTTTGGCGACTTGGAGATCAAAAATCACGATGCTCGCTCATTTCCTGTCCTCGGCGCCCCCTGTTGCTCCGATTTTAAAACTGGCCATGCTTGGGCAGCGTAATGCCATTATTCCTGCATGCTCCCCCTCACCGCGATGCGCTCTTTGATTCCGCTCTTGGCCCTCTCCTGGGCACTCTTTTCGGGTGCCACACCTTCTCTGAGTCCCTACAAGGTGCACGAAAAGCGTGCTCATCTCCCCCATGGGTGGAGTCTAACAAGACGGCATGACGCGGTTTCTATTATTCCATTGCGGTTCGCCCTCAAGCAGAGAAACATACAAGATATCGGAGATTACCTCTACGATGTGTCTCACCCGAGATCTCCAAACTATGGGAAACATTGGACCGCAAGTGACATTGTGCGTACGTTTGCGCCAAGCGACGAAACGATTGCGACAGTCCGCGACTGGCTTATCGCAAGTGGCATCAATGAGGAGCGGATCGCGTCGAGCAAGAACAGGGGATGGATCCAAGTGAATGCAACTATCGAGGAAGCGGAACGACTAGTGAGCACCGAGTACAACCTCTACACTCACACGTCTGGAAAAGAGCACGTGGGTGAGCCGAGATGTTAGTCGATGTTGGATATACTCTTACCATATCAAGCTTGCGAGGTATATCATCTCCCGGAACACGTCCAGGCCCATGTCGACTTTGTCACACCTTCTGTACACTTTGATGCCAAGCTGACCCGTCGGTCTGGAGATAAAGGAGTAGATCCGGCGCTTGCTATTGGTCAACCGGGCGCCGGTATCAGTTCACCAAAAACGGACGGTACTGTCTCGGGGATCCTTGGCGAGCTGGAGGAATGTAACGAGTACATCACTCCGATCTGTCTCCGAACGCTCTACAATCTTTTCTATGAACCTATAGAAACGGACTGCAATAGCTATGGCATCAGTCAGTGGATGCTTGTACAAAAACATCCGATTCGGGCTCACGTGCATTTTTTTTCGGTCTTAATATAGCGGAGTATACCCCTCAGGCTTACCTGCAGAGCGATCTCCAGCTATTCGCCAAGAACTACTCGACAGACCTTATCGGGAAGGAACCTAATCTGGTTTCGATAGACGGCGGTAAGATCCTGTTTTTCGCGCCGAGGGCAAGTGTAAACGTCACATACTATCTATTCGCAGGTTACCCACAAGATATGTATCAGGGGTTCGGGTATAATGGGGAGTCAGATCTGGACTTGCAATATGGCATGTCATTGGTGACGGGAAATCAGTCGGTGACGCTGTACCAGATCGGCGATTTACTCGAGGGTGAGACAATCTGCTGGTCTATGCTATGGATGTCTCACGTGATGATATAGGTGGATCGTTCAACAACTTCCTTGATGCCATCGATGGTAGTTACTGCACTTTTGAAGGTGGCAATGATCCTACCCAAGATGGTGTTTATCCCGACCCGTTGCCTGGCGGTTATAAAGGAAACAACGATTGTGGAACTGTAAAACCTGCCTATGTGATCTCGACATCATACGCATACAATGAAGCCGATCTTACTCCCTTTTATGCTAAGCGACAGTGCGACGAGTATGCAAAACTTGGCCTCATGGGTATCACGATACTATATAGTTCTGGAGACAATGGTGTAGCAGGAGGTGGAAACTACTGTCTAACTTCCGATGGTGAGGTCTGTTCGCTCGATGTCTATCCATCTCATTCACAAATTTACCGCAAGGCGCTCAAACACCCTTTGGAAACATCTTCAACCCTGGCTTTCCTGGAACGTGTCCGTATGTCACGTCTGTTGGTGCCACGATGGTGAAACCGAACGCCACCGTATGGGATCCCGAGGTCGCATGCGAGGAAGTGATATACTCTGGAGGTGGATTTAGTAACTACTTTGCGATGCCCGAGTACCAAAAGGATGCGGTGAACAACTATTTGACATGTCATCATCCTGACTACCCCAGTGACATTTGGAATTCGACTGGAAAGGTATATTTCTTTCTCGTGATTTTTTTTTTCGGCCCGTGCTGAATAGCTGTTCCAGTCACGGGGATTTCCAGATATCGCCGCCAACGGTGCAAACTACGTTATCGCAGTACGTTCAGAATCCACATTTGACGCACAGCATTTTATTCATGATGAACTCTATTCGATCGGATAGGTCGATGGCGAGTTCAATCGTGTCTTTGGGACGTCGTGTTCTTCTCCAGTCACTGGCGCCCTCTTTACGATGATCAACGATGCACGATTGGCTCTCGGCAAGAGTCCTATCGGATTCATCAACCCGACGGTGGGTTTTGATTTGCCTTTCAAGGTTACCATCTTAATGACAGTTCACTGTTTGTTTTATTTTGTCCTAAGATATACACACCCGAATTTATTCAGGCGTTTAACGACATCACGGAAGGCACGAATCCCGGTTGCGGTACGACAGGGTACAACGCGACCGTTGGATGGGACCCTGTTACTGGTCTAGGGACACCTGATTTCCTCGAGTTGCTTGCTCTGTGGTTGTTGCTACCTTGAAGTGAATACGTATCACTCTATTGAACCTGTAATATAATACTTGTCTTCCACTGATGTATTACCATGATTTCCCCGTTTTTCAACTGGCAATTGCTCAAAGATTTGATAGTGACGTGCAAGTGCACGAATACGTCGTGGATTTCAGGCAGGGCATGTTCTAATCGGACTTCGATGAAGGAGAGGGACCATACCCTTGACATCACTTAACATGACTTTAAAGTATTGACGTGGGTCTAGGTTAACCTGAACGGCATCAGCAAGATGACAAGTAAATATGTATAGCATGTATGTATTCGATACAGTGGTGATATCGGCTCCATCTATTTTATGCGAGCGAACACGGAATCAGTTCTTGGCTGCATTGAGACACTAGATAACATGCTTGCTTCGTTCGCAAAGTTCGGACCAGGCCCGGGCAGGCTTGGAGTTTCCTGAGCAAAAGTACAAAGCACAAGAGATCTCTACCGCTCACTGTGATAGAAGTTAAATACTGCACTATACGTGATCCGAGTGTTGAAAGGGCAGGATGTATGTCACATACATCCCGCTCCATAAGTGCAGATCCACATAATACATTATCCAAACACGAGATATGCATCTCGGCGCTCTTCCCGGATCAATCCATCCTCCACCGGTATCGTCTCCGCTTCTTCGGCATGTGCAAAGTCCGCGATCGAACCCGAACCCAGCTCGTCCTCCGAGGCCTCTGCAAACACCATCGCGCCGACATCCGCTGGGTCTTGCACCCGGGAGGACAAGCCAAACGCCGAGTCGATCCCCTCGCCGACGACTGTGCCTCGCGCGTACAGTTCCCGCATGTTGATCACGAAGCGCGGGACGAGCGTGAACAGAGGCACATATTGAACGATCGTGGCGATCACCCAGCCGGATCCTTCCGTGGGCAGCTTTCCCTGGGTAGCGAGCGCCAGGACGAGGTTGAAGGCTTGAATGCTGGAACGGCGTCATGAGCTTAATCCCGAAATCAGGGAGGACGAAAAGCGATGCACATGACAAAGTAAAGGATGCCTTCTCTGACGAATAGATCGAGGTATCGATTACCCTTCCCTTTCTCCGCTGCCTTGAATATCTGAAATGACTGCCTCACGAATTGGACGACCACCAAGACGAACATCGTTGAGCCTAATACGAGTTGCGAAATGCTCGTGATGTTGGTCCACAACGTCCAAGAGGGCCCCAGAGAGCAAAACGAAAAATTCTCGACCTGCGTGAGGTACACTACACGAGAGGTGTGTCAGTGCGTAGACACAAAATCGGACACGGTTGCATACCCGTAAAGTGAGGTGGAATGCTGTAGTATATCACGCCAACACAACTAAGGACGTTCTCCACGACATAAATCGAAAGAAGAGTGCCGAGGATAAGCCTTGATCGAGTATACATTGCCCATACACGTAGAATCATCGCCACTGCGGTTAGCATTTGTCATTTTCAGTTTGATCTCCCGAGTTACTGAACAACATGAACTCACGATCTGCAGAAGCGAGAAATAAAAGCCACGTCCATTGGTTGGCCATATTCATCACGAAACCTGAAGATGACTTTTTTGAGAGTGGGACATCAAGAGCATT
>JBBPKM010000461.1:0-14568 GCA_038089255.1 Austroboletus rostrupii
AGTTCTATCTTATGAACTGTGGCAAAGAAATAGCTATCCTTGAATTCCCCTGGCTTACAGCCATAAACCCCATTATAGATTGGGAAAAGAAAACTTTGGACATTCCAGCCATATCAGACCAATCTGCTGAATTAATTGCTACTCATGAACAAGAAAAGCAATGATGACAGGGCCTGTACAACTTACGATGGCCCGATTACTCCACTCCTCTGCCACAACATGTTCATATTGACGCTCTTATTGATGAACACCTCTTTGGATACTTGGATAGGACTGAAGATGATGTTGTTATGATTCAATTTCTTCTTTACAGACTGTCTATTTCGGACTTATCTCTTTTCCTTCACAATGCCCCTATGGACTACTTCGGCATTGTATCTGCCATTGCAGATTCCCTTCCTCAGGTCATCAGTATTACTATGCAACTATGGCTCTGTCATCAGATAGCCCAGTCATTAGGTTAGTCTTGAGTGGATGCTCTTCTCGTGCTACTTATCGAAGTCCTTTCTAGGACTTATCTATGAAATATGCTCAGACTTGGTTAATCCGAGGCTATACTTGGTCCTATCCAGCACAAGTGTAACAAAAGAACTAAACTCTTTCATTGCAACTAGCATCATCTAGCTTGCCCACCATATTGTCTAATCGTTTTTCGTGGTGAAATCGGCAGGCCTTCCCTGCACCCTCTACTCCGTCTGAATCTGTGGGAGAAATACCCACAGATCCCAATGACCCTATTGACACCGAAGCCCCTGAACTTTGGCAGCTCGAGCAGCAACTTAGCCGCTCACTCATTATACCGTGCGTATCAACCCTGCCAAGTTCTATGCCCCAACTGCAAACAGGAAGGATCTTTGCCTTCCTGCCCCCTAACATCGCACCTGCGAACCCTATGCCAAACACCACAGCACTCGCTATATCCACCAACACAGCTACTGTGAAACCAACTGAACTATGCCTCAGAACCCCTGAGGATTTTGATGGGTCATATGCTAGGGCACTGCCCTGGTTACGGTCAGTACAACTGTATCTGGCTGTAAACGACAAACTCTATGAAATGCTGAACAAGCAAATTGCTTACGTGTTATCTTTTATGAAGAAAGGGACCACGCTCACTTGGGCCAACACCTTTAGAGAATCAAAACTCATGGCCAGTACCTTTGATTTAGAAACCTGGGCCAATTTCAAAATAGAATTCTGCACCACTTTCGAGAATGCAGATGTTAAAGGCAATTTGCTAGCCTGGCTAGCTTGCAAATGCATTATGGAAAACAGAAGAGGAGGATATAACCTGGCCCTTCAAAAATATATTGCAATGTTCCAAAGTAAAGTCGCCCTAACCAGCATTACTGACGATCAGGTGTTGATCAACTACTTTGCCTACGGGATCTCCGAATCTCTCATGTGCAGAATCCAGTCTATGGAAAAAGTACCAGACAAAGTAAAGGACTGGTACGCTAAAGCCACACACTTTGCAGGAGTAGAGGAGCGGGCACTCGAGATTGCCCATAATTGCAACAGGAGGAACACAACGTTTACTCCATCATTCCAAGCACGCCAGACAACATTCCATAACCCTAATACAATGGATGTCAATGTGGTCACAATTAAGAAGCTCACACCAGAGGAAAGGGAGAAATGCCGAAAAGAGGAACTATGTTTTCTATGCCAATGAAAAGGATACTCGGTAAGGACCTGTCCCAACAACACCCAGACATGCTCCACTCCACCTCTGCGAATGATGCACAAAGTTGAAGAGGAAACCAAGGCAAGCATCTCTGAAATGCAGGACGATGAAACTATTGGCCAAATCAACTTGGGTTTTTAAATGGGAGAACACCCACCACACATGTATCTCCCTACTTAGATGTCTCATGTAATGCTATACCAGTATCAATGAAAGCAATGCGCATCCCCATTCAAATAATGATGCCCATTGACATGAATATCAAAGCCATCGCTACTACTGCCCTGGTTGACTCAGGAGCCCAAGTATCTTGCATCGACTGGGAGTTTGTCCAATCATGACATCTCCCTCAAGTTCGTCTCCCTACCCCTGTTACCATTTGCAATGTAGACGCCTCCAAAAATAGCAATGGCACTATTAAATTCAAATGAAACTTTTTATTAATGTCAATGGATACGTACAGTCCACCGAATTCTACCTAATGAACTGTGGAAAGGAAACAATGATTCTAGGATTCCCCTGGTTAACGGAGGTAAACCCAGAAATAGACTGGAAAAAGAAAACGTTAAGAGTGCCAAAAGAATTGGACCAATCAGCAGACTTGATGGCTACCCACAAGCAGGAGAAACAATGGAGAGGAGCTCTATACAATTTATGGAATCCACAATATACGACACCCCCTCTGCAACACATTAATGTCAACACTCTATTTGATGAACACCTATTCGGTTACCTCAGCAGGACAGAGGACGATGTCCTATGCAGCACCCTCTGTATTGCCTGAGATATGGCACACCTAAAACCCCTTCATACCCTGTCATATACCATCCTAGCCAATGGATGATTCATTCTGAACCTCACACTTATCTGTGCTGCTTTGATGACATCCACAGACTTGGCAATTCATGCCAAAAAAGAGGAAATTACGCTACCTCCTCAGTATGCCACCTACACTGACATCTTCTTTGACGAAGATACTCCCCTTCCACCATCTCGCGATTGTGACCACAAGATTAAATTAGCCAATACTTTTAAACCCAAGATCGGCAAACTGTACCCTCTTACAACTGAAGAACGTGCTGCACAAGATGCGTTTCTAGACGAAAACTTAAAATCAGGAAAGATCTGCCCCTCAACATCCCCACAAGCCACTCCCTTCTTTTTTGTCAAAAAAAAGGATGGAAAATTACGGCCTGTACAAGACTATCAATACTTAAACGATCACACCATTCATGATGCTTATCCCCTTCCTCTAATCTCCAACCTCCTAGATAAACTACGATCCACAAAGGTGTTCACCAAATTTGATGTATGATGGAGCTATAATAATATCTGCATCAAAGAGGGGGACCAATGGAAGGCTGCCTTTATTACCCATTGAGGACCATTTGAACCCATGGTTATGCTGTTCGGACCAAAGAACACCCTGGCAACATTTCAGCACTTCATGAATAATGAGTTTCATGACCTAATCGCCAAAGGGAGGATTGTCATCTACATGGATGACATCTTGATCTTCTCCCCAGACCAACCCTCCTATGATGAGACAATGCGCCGAGTTCTCCATCGAATGAGAGACCTACACCTACATCTTCACTTAGCAAAATGCTTGTTTAACTCAGAATTGGTGGAATACCTTGGGATGATCACCAAACTGGGATCTCTTGCCATGGATCCCATCAAATTGAAGGGAATTACATCTTGGCCAACCCCGACTAAACCTAAGGAAGTACATTCTTTCTTAGGGTTTGCCAACTTTTACCGTCATTTTGTACCAGGTTACTCAAACATAGCCTGCCCCCTTCTCGACCTCACAAAGAAGGATCATACTTGGGCATGGACCCTGGACTGTGAACAGGCCTTCCTGATGATAAAACAAATCTTCACCTCCCAACCCATCCTTCAGATGCCAGACCCAGCAAAACCCTTCACTATTGCCACCGACGCCTCCAAGTATGCCATGGAAGGAATTCTCTTGCAACGAAATGAGAACGGCGACTGGCAGCCATGCTCATACTTGTCACAAACCTTTTCAGCTGCTGAACGGAACTATGATATCTATGATTGCAAACTATTAGCAGTTATCCGGGCCCTTACTGCCTGGCAACATTATCTCCTCAGTTCCAGCACCCCGGTCCATGTGTTTACAGACCATAAAAATCTTATGTATTTTAGGGCACCCCATACATTGACCCAATGACAGGCTCGCTGGCTCCTCACCATCGCTGACTATGATCTCTGTATCGAACATGTCCTGGGCTCCCAACTTGCTGGTCCCGATGCATTATCTCGCCACCCCAATCGTTGTCCGGATAACTCCACTGATAATACGGATGTCATCCTCCTTCTGCTATCTTTATTTGTCAACCTCATTGATATTGCCCTCCATAACTGTATTTCTAGGTCCTCGGCATCAGATCCCCTTGTTTTGACCACTCTCCAATCTATTCAGGAAGACCTTCCCTCCACCCTTCGCTTGCATTTGGCTGATTGGCAACACCGCAATGGCGTCCTACTCTACCGAGAATGTGTCTACGTTCCACCCAACATCTCTCTTCATCAATCCATCATCTCTTGTTGTTATGATCATGCCACGGCCAGTCACCCCAGCTACCTTAAGACACACCAACTTGTCGCAGCCAATTTTTGGTGGCTGGGTCTGGCAGCCTTTGTTCACACATGTTGCTGGCTGTGGTCTTTGCTAGCAACATAAAGTCAATATGCATCCTACCGTTCCACCCCTAATGCCTATCTCTTCACACTGCACCCGCCCGTTTTAGCAGATCTCCTGTGATCTCATTACCAAACTTCCCGTTTCTCATAGTTTTGATGCCTTCTTGATTGTGGTTGACCATGGGCTTACTAAGGGGGTAATTCTATGCCCCACCACAAAAAAGGTCACTGCAGAAGGGATTGCACAACTCTTCTTTCATTCAGTATGTCGATGCTTTGGATTATATGACAAAATCATATCTGATAGAGGCCCACAGTTTGCCTCAACATTCGCTAGAGAGCTGGGATGACTTCTGAACTACAAACTAGCATTGTCTACGGCATACCACCCTCAGACTGATGGAGAGACAGAACGAGTCAACCAAGAAATTGAGACGTACCTACATATTGTTTGTGGGAATCACCTGATGGAATGGACAGAACACATCACAACAGCGGAATTTGTCCATAACCATCGTCCTCATTCTGTCACAGGGAAATCACTGTTTTGGCTAACCATGGGTTACGAACTGGCTGCGCTCCCAGATACAATATCACCAATGGATCTCCTGGTGGTGGAAGAACAACTAAAAAGGCTGATCAAGGAAAGACAAGAAGCGATCGCGGTGCATGATCTAGCTCGACAAACCATGGCAGCGCACACCCAATGGAACTTTCATCCCTTCAATATAGGAGAAAAGGTTTGGCTTGAGGCACGGAACCTCCAATGGAACATTGCTGATCTGAAATTCGTGGCAAAACATGAAGGACCCTTTGAAATCATTCAGGTACTATCGCCGGTCACATATCACCTACGCCTTCCAAAAATGTGGAAAATACATGATGTATTCCACGCCATGCTCCTATCTCGGTATATGGAAACCGAGACGTATGGACAGAACTTTCCATCCCCCCCACCTAACTTGATCTCAGGGAAAAAAGAATACGAAATAGAAAAAATCATTTGTCATTGAAGAAGGCTGTCGGCATAGTCTTATCTCATTTGATGGAAGGAATACCTGCCAGAAGAAGATTCCTGGGTCCCCGAAAGTGATCTGGGACTCGCACAGACCATCCTACAAGATTATAAGAGGTGACTCACAAGAAGGAAGTAAGTCAGAAACATCACCAGGAATCTACCAAAACAACCATGTCCTCTGCTGCCTCCACTGTTTCCCTCTCATTCCCATCTGAACTTATATGATCTTCTGCCCTGTCCCCAACGTCTTCTCACCCAGTTACCCCCCTTGTCACAAACACCATCATTGATTGCCTCTCCCAAGAAATAGGTGTCACCTGGAACTAAAATGGCAAAGAACAGTGGGGTTCCAGGACCCCATCACCACCTAATAACAGCCCCCACACCCATGCTATTCAAGTCTCCCATGCTGCTCACTGCTGGAAAGAACCCCTTTTTGGCATCATCAAATCCATCGCCTACAACCAAATTCTTGCTGACCCCCACTTTGCTAGATGCATCGACGCCCACATAGACCCGGACTCTGCCCTCCACTCCTTGTATATGATATACCTCCAAAGTATGACCATCGCTGCCATGGGAAACCTGCTATAACAGAAAAAATGAATGCAAATGGAGGGCCAGAGATTGATGCAGATTCAGGGAACTATGAAGGAGCATCTTGTCACCACCATGCACGAACTTGATTTTACCGACTTCTTCCTAGACATTGATCGATACACCCAGCAGCTCACAGAAAAGCCATCTCTGGAAGCACGACTGTCAGACAGCCCATCCACGCCTTTGGCGTCTTCTATGCCACTTCACACAGATGAAGAATGGTATGTGGCCAGAGTAGATGCATGGTGGTCAGGGAACAACAGAGAAAACCCATTACTGGCCAACCACCCATGTTACAATCAAGCCTGCTATTCGTGCCACCAACTAAATCACATACAGGTGGATTGTAGCATCTATCAGTGCACTCACTGCCTCTGTTGGGCACCTGGCCATCGAGCCAACCGATGTCCACTTCATCACACCCCTCCCTAACCATCCCCATCATCATCCTCTTCTTCCATATCATCCCACCAGTCCTTTTGATCACATGCTTCCGCCTGATCCTCCTCTATCTACGGCCTCCCCATTTCACCTGCTGGGTTACGTTCCGCCGCTGCATGCCCATGGGGAACTCCTCATTCCCGCCCCTATACCCTACCGAGTGGCCAGTGTATCCCTCACCCAGTCCATCGCCCTACACCACCATCTCCTCCATCCTCTGACAATGGACTCAACGACGAAGCATACACAAACATCACCAGATCTCCATATGGGTCCAACTGCAGGCTGAACTAAGTCCATCACAGAGCTAGGACGATAAACGGGGGATAGTGTTATAATTCAATTTCTTCTTTATGAACTGTCTATTTCAGACTTATCTCTTTTCCTTCACAATGCCCCTATGGACTACTTCAGCATTATATCTGCTGTCACAGATTCCCTTCCTCAGATCATCAGTATTACTACGCGACTACGGCTCTGTCATCAGATAGCCTGGTCATGCATTATGTTTCCTTTTTATCTCATGGCCCGTGCTACGATATATACCTATATCAGTTCCCATCGTAGCACTTGTAACTTTAGTTTAGTTCTCCTTGGTTAATACCAAGTTTACTTTGCTCCTCTCTGTTCTCTTCCAGCGAGTTATCGAGCACCGAGTCATCGTCCTACTCTTGAGTGGACGCTCTTCTCATGCTACTTATTGAAGTCCTTCCTAGGACTTATCTACGAAATACGCTCGGACTTGGTTAATCCAAGGCTACACTTGGTCCTACCTGGCACAAGTGTAACAGATATACTTTGTGCTAACATCGCCCTTGCACATGATAGGGCGCATTTCAAACCCCTTCGCACCCTCTCTAGAATGGTCATGGCCAATGGACGATTTATTCTCAATCCAGCTCTCACTTGCACTGCATTAACCATGTCAACTGACTTGGCAATCCATGCCAAGAAACAAGAAATCATCCTGCCAGAACAATATAGAGACTTTACCAACATCTTTTCAGATAAAGACACCCCACTTTCTCCCTCTCAAGATTGTAACCATGAAATCAACCTCACTGAGTTCTTCATACCAAAAATTGGAAAACTGTACCCTCTTGCAGCTAATGAATGAAAAGCCCAGGA
This sequence comes from Austroboletus rostrupii, assembly GCA_038089255.1. NCBI lineage: Eukaryota > Fungi > Basidiomycota > Agaricomycetes > Boletales > Boletaceae > Austroboletus > Austroboletus rostrupii. Next base: position 7,548 of record JBBPKM010000461.1, read on the forward strand.
TGAGTTCTTTAACAAAAACCTCAAAGCTGGAAAGATTTGTCCTTCTACTTCCCTGCAGGCAGCACCATTCTTCTTCATCATATAAAAAAGGATGGAAAACTTTGTCTAGTACAAGACTATCAATATCTTAATGACCATACGATCTGAGATGCTTATCTACTTCCCCTTATCTCTGACCTCCTCAACAAACTAAAAGATACCAAGATATTTACAAAATTCAATGTTTATTGGGGCTATAACAATATTCACATCAAAGAAGAACATCAGTGGAAGGCTGCCTTCATCACCCATTGCAAACTCTTTGAGCCTGTTGTCATGCCATTTGGACCCAAGAATATACCAGCAACTTTCCAATGCTTTATAAACAAAGAGTTCCAAGACCTTAACACTGAAGGCTGAATTGTCATCTATATGGATAATATTATTATTTTTTCCCCAGACCAAGCCACCCATGATGCAACCACTCAACAAGTCCTCCAACAAATGCGGAAACTCAACCTATGTTTGCATCTTCAGAAATGCCTGTTCAACTCGGAATAGGTTGAATATCTAGGCATGATTGCCAAACCTGGATCCCTCACCATGGACCCTGTTAAACTCAAAGGAATCAGGTCATGGCCTACTTCCACTAAATCTAAGAAAGTATGCTCCTTCCTTGGTTTTGCTAATTTCTACCAGCACTTTGTCAGTGGATATTCAGACATTGCACAACTTCTTCTTGACCTCACAAAGAAGAATCACCCTTGGTCTTGGATGGACAATTGTAACTGTGCCTTCCTCCATCTTAAAGACATTTTCCTGTCACAGCCTGTCCTTTGTCTCCCTGACCCATCCAAATCTTTTGCCATTGCCACAGATGCCTCCAAGTATGCTACTAGAGGCATACTACTTCAAACAGATGAGAATGGTAACTGGCATCCTTGCTCCTACCTCTTCCAGACCTTCTCTGCAATAGAGTGAAACTATGATATTTATGATCAAGAACTCCTCACAGTCATCTGCACCCTTCAGGCCTGGTGACATTATATCCTTGGATCTGCTTTCCCCATCCAGGTCTTTATGGACCACAAAAATCTCACCTACTTTAAACAACCGCAAAAACTTAATTGCCGCCAAGCACGCTGGCTTTTGGACATTATGAACCATGACCTCAAGATGATTCATTTACCTAGCACACTCCTTGCGGGCCCCGATGCCCAGATAACTCTTCTGACAATGATGCCATTACTCTACTCCCTCCTTCACTCTTTGTCAACCTTATTGATATCGCCCTTTATGAGAAAATTTCCTCTGCCTCCTCCTCTGACCCTCTTGTCCTACAAACCCTTCAGTCCATCAACGAGGACCTTCCTGCCACTCTCCATGCACATCTTTCTGATTGGAAATACCATGATGATGTCCTCCTCTACTGAGAGCATATCTATGTTCCCACTGACCCTACCCTCTGCTGCTTCATTATTGCCCATTGTCATGATCATGCCACTGCAGGGCACCCAGGATACTTGAAAACTCAACAACTTGTGGCTGCCAAATTCTGGTGGCCTGGTCTCACCTCTTTTGTCCACTCTTACACCACTGGATGTGCCACATGCCAACAAAATAAATTGAATACCCACCCTACTGTTCCTCCTCTTATGCCAATTGCCTTCTCCTGCACTCACCCTTTCCAACAAGTTTCCTGTGATCTTATTACCAACCTTCCTATCTCTCAAGATTTTGACTCACTATTGGTCGTGGTCAACCATGGACTTACTAAGGGGGTAATTCTCTGCCCTACCAAGAAAACTATTACAGCTGAAGGCATTGCTACTCTTTTCTTTCACTCCATCTATAAATGCTTCAGTATTTATGATAAAATCATCTCTGATCGAGGACCACAGTTCGCCTCTGCTTTCGCAAAAGAACTAGAAAAACTCCTGAACTATAACCTCACCCTCTCCTCTGCATACCACCCTCAAACAGATGGAGAAACTGAGTGGGTAAACCAGGAACTAGAAATCTATCTGCATATCATATGCAGTAATGCCCCTGGAACTTGGGTCAACCATATCACAACAGCAGAGTTTGTTCATAATCATTGCCCACACTCAGTTACAGGCAAATTGCTGTTTTACCTTATGATGGGTTATAAACCTATAGCACTCCCTTCTATCACCAATCCCTCATACCTCCCTGCAGTAGAAAACTGTCTCAGAACCCTTATCACGGCACAAGAAGAAGCTCTTGCAGCACATGAACTTGCTTGTCAAACAATGGCAGCGAAATCACAATGTGGGTTCAAACCCTTTACTAAAGGAGATAAAGTTTGGTTAGAAGCCAGAAACCTGAAACATCTTATCTCTAACCCAAAGTTCATACTGAAACATGAAGAACCTTTTACCATAATCCAGGTCCTATCTCCTATCTCCTATCAATTCCACCTCCCTACTGCATGGAAAATACACAATGTCTTCCATGCTTTCCTTCTCACAAAATACACTGAGAATGATATTTATGGCAAGAACTTCCCTGTGCCACCCCCTGATCTTATCATAGGAGAAGAGGAATATGAAATTGAAAAGATCATACAGCATCGCAGGACTCTGCATACCCATTTCTATTTGATCTGATGGAAAGGATATTCAGCCAAAGAAGACTCATGGGCCCCAGAACGAGATCTTAAAATTGCAAAGTTTGCTCTCCAAGAGTACAAAAAACTCCATCCCTCTGTCTTTTTCCCTCAATATACCTGATTCTTCACTTGCAACAAACAATGTTATTGCCCATCACCAACATTGTCTCCATCTCTTCTGTCTCGTCTCTGCCAATTTCCACTGGGGCTTTTTCTTTGCCCACTCATCCCATTATCCCCTTTGTCACACTTGCCACCATCAAAGCCACTGCCTTCACTATGAACCTCTCTATTGCCACCACTGCCGTCAACACTCCTCATCTCACACACCGCTTTAAGGAGCAGGTTGTCAATCCTACTTGCTCAGTAGCATATGAACAAATCCTTACAGACTCCTGCTTCACCACCACCATTGATGCCCATCTAGACCCAGATTCTGCTGTGCATGCCTTGTATTGCTTGTACCTCCAATGTGGATCCTTAGAAACCATGGGAAATATTCTTTTATAGGATGCCAGGACTGCCCTTTATAGGCAATGCCTTATACACATCAGAGACAACCTGCAACAAGATCTTATTACTGCCATGCACAAATTAGACATGACCGAGTTCTTCTTGGATATAGATCAATACTGCAAGGACTTAACCATGAAAACACCACTGGCTGAATGGTTAACCACTCCACCCCCTTCTACTCCATCAGCCTCCTCTTCTGCCTTAAACTTGCTGGAAGAAAGATTGATTCAATGAATGGAAGCATGGTGGTCGGAAAATGATGGGTTTGATCCACTACCATCCGACCACCCTTATTACCATAAAACATGCTTTCAATGCCACTGACTAAATCATATACAGGTGGACTGCTGTTTCTTCCAGTATACCCAATGTCTTTATTGGGCACCAGGCCATCATGCTAATTGCTGCCCTCTTCAACGACCTACTCCTAAACCATCTTCTCCATCATTCTCATCCTTGTCCCATCACTCATCAGTTTCATCTTCATCTCATTGTGCCATGGTTACTTTTGGTCTCCCAATATCTCCTGCAGGATTTTGCTCCAGTGCACAGATATCTACTTATTCATGCCCCCATCTCACAGCTCATCCATGGCATCCTCTTCCTCCCCAAATTCCTTCTCCCAAATCCTCTGATGACAGGTTAGATAATGTAGTGTATGCCAACATCACTGGTTCTTCTTGCAGTGGATATCTTGATTTGTAAATCTTCACCATGGTTTCAGATGTACTAAAGGGGTAATGTTATGACTCCTCTTTAGTTTCTTCTTTTTTCTTTGTTATGTCTATATCTGAACTTACATTTCTCTCCACAATAGTTATTCATATACTCTTATGACTATTGTACTGGTACTCTGGTTTCTTCACTATTATTCATTTCTCTTGACTCAGCACTTCTTGCTAACTGATACATCAGTCAGTGCTTACTTATACATGCTTACCTTTCATTTTCTCCTTTATACTATACAAGCCTGCCCTCAACTTCTCTCTTACATATATAAACCCCTCAATGGGTTTCTCTGTACTTTAGCTTAGTTCTCCCTTGTATTCTCTTGAATACATCATCTCTTTGTGCTAGCTCCCAAGTGCTCTCTTTTGTTCAGTCTTTTAGTCAACTAGTCCTTGTCCTACTATTGAGTGGACACTATCCAGAATTATGTTATGCTTCGACCAGGTAGGTAGGAGCGCAGCCCTTGATAAGAACCAAGTGTTGGATAACCCGAGGGTTGAGGGTTCGAAATAGTTCAAGATAGCATCCACTCAATAGTAGGACGAGGACTAGTTGACTAGGAGACCAGATGAAAGAGAGCGCCTGGGAGCTAGCACAAAGACAAGATGTATTCGGGAGAATACAAGGGAGAACTAAGCTGGAGTACAGTGAACCCGTTGAGGGGTTTATATCCGTAGTGAAAAGAATGAGGGCAGGCTCGTATAGTACAAAAGGAGATATAAAGAGTAAGCACGTATGAGTAATGCTGACTGAAGTATCAGTCAGTGGAAAGCGATGAGTAAAAAGAAATGAGTAATTGTGGAGGAATCAGAATACCAATACAATAGTCATAAGACAGGACGAGTGACTATTGTGAAGGAAATATAAGTCCAAATAGAGACATAGCATGAGAAAGAAATAAAGATGGAGAGTAAATTATAACAAATTACTTCGAACCCTTAGCCCAAAGGATATCTTGTCACCTTGGTTCTTACCTCAAAAGCTATACTCCTACCTACCCAGTCGAAGTGTAACAGTGTCAACCATGAGATATTCAGTCTGTTGGCTCAAGTACTGATGCAACAAGATATTACCCACTTATGTAAGGGAATATCTATCAAGGAGCAGCTCAGAATCATGTCACAGAGAGGTTTCAGCATTCATCACACACAATCAATAGGTCAGTTGTTTTTATCAATAACTTGTTTCATTTTCTGATTATTTATTAGATACAGTATATGTTTTGCAGCAGCTTTCTATGTAGGTTTCTTGAAGTTGGTGTCATTACCACTTCTAGATATCTGCTCTACAAGAAAATTGAGCAGCACTTGAGTCTCTTTATCATTTCATTAAGCAGCCTGCTTGCAAGTCTTCATATGGCCACTGTTGGAAGTGGGTAGAGCAGGCACAGATCCTTGTGAGTGCAATAAGTGAGTGGAAGTGATTGAACTTGATCATGATATGAAGGTATATAAAGCCAAAGCATATGCAAGTGCTATATATTTGGCTGGTACAATCCAGATGATTCCAAATAGCAGTATAAGTTATGCCAATGGTCACACATAATTAGCATATAACATTGAACTCAAATTTTGTTTTCAGTTTTTGCTATCCATGCATGATTATTATGACCCCATTTTTCCTATATTTTCTACTATTTTTCCTGATTTATTACACAGACATTAAAGAAATTTACATCTCAAACATGGCTGGATATAATGATATAACATACTGAGTAAATATCTGCAAACACATTGTGCCTGGAAAATGTTATATGCTATTGTATAATATGTATAACACATTTCAAATTAGTTAATGAATTTAATCATGAATTATTGTCTTGTGTACAAAAGCAAAATAATATATGTGAGACTAGGTGGCATATCCCAGATAAGAAACGAGTCAGAGATATCAGGAATAGTACAAGGATGAGTCAAATAGAAGATCAGGGTAAAGGGAATCAGATCAGAGAAGCAGATCAGGAAAGGAAACTAATATACAGCCATATGGGCAGGAGGAGGTGAAAGCAATGATCAAGAAGAAGGCTGAGAAAGAATACTCAGCTATGAATACACCACATAGGTAGACTAGGAATCGAAAGGGAATGTCTGTGGTACAAGGGATCAAAGAGAAACAGAGAGATCAAGGAAATAGAGACAAGGAGATAAGGAACACCCAGAGGGTGTGACAAATCTAAGAAAGGACTTGCTGTTGGAGCAAGCGCAGATAAGAGACTAGAAAGGCATCATCAAGATGCACAATGGTCCGGAGGAACATTGGATAAGGATCAGATGTGACTAGTATAAGATCTGTTGGAGATTTAGGAGGCCATGAGGCAAGATTGGAATTCCTGTGAGAGAAAGGGCACAGGAAGCGCATGGAGCACCATCAGGGGATGTCCAGGAGCAAGAGCAAGCATTTGCTAATAAGCCAGATGCACAGTAAGAAGTTCCTGATCATATGGAAGATAATCAGGAGGTCAGGAGGAGGACTGATGATCAATCAGTGAATATTTGGCGGAGTTTTGAGACTGTTGATGAGGCAGTGACAGGAGTGAGTTACGGATGGTCAGAGAGAGCTGGGGAACATGTGGGGACCGCACTGAGAGTGCCAGGAGAGATCCAGAGGACTAGGAGGAGATCTAGGGGTAGGAGGAGATCTGGATGCAGGAGAAGCGGAGACACATCATGAACAGTTCTGATGGGTCGGAGCAATGTCTGTGAAGGTTCTAGAGCGGTCTAGGTGTGACTGATCAAAAGGAACACATGGCAGGAAGCCATATGTGACAGGTACAAGGAGGAGACATATCTGGAAGGTGCCAGATATGGATCAGGGAGCCTTGAGGCAGCAAGGGAAACCAGGGAGTACTGAGGAGCATCCAGGGGAATTCCTGGAGTGACGAAAGATGATTGTTCTTGATGCTTTTGAAGAGATCAAGAGGTTCTGGTTGAATCCAAGATTAAGAGATGATCTGGAAGTTCTAGTGAAGTCAAAGAAAGCGTGATCTCAACGAAGAGGATACATCAGGGAATGCCCAAGGACACACAGAGTTGTTAGGAACTTGTCTGGATGCTGGAAAGAGAGCCAAAGAGTCTGGTGAACATCTGATGGAGATCAGATGTGATCTAGGAGGCTTGATTCTTTGTTAAGGGACAAGCGGTCTGGTGAGTGGCTAGATAGCCCAGT
>JBBPKM010000462.1:0-14550 GCA_038089255.1 Austroboletus rostrupii
TTTGGGTCACCCTCGACGGCTACACTACACAGAACTACAGTAAACTCAAGGCGAGCGTCATCGCAAAATACCCCGGAGCGCGCAAAGGTATACGATATACCCGTCGCGACCTCGAGCTTATTGTACAGGCACCCAGCAATGCGGACATCTCCGCCGAAAAGGAGTTACTCGCTTACTACCAGTCCTTTCGCCCCGCCGCCCTATGGCTCGTCAGCAACGACAAGATCTCCGTCCATGATCGTAACCGGTATTTCTGGCAGGGACTCCCAGTCTGGGTCCGCCGTTCCATCATCTCGCGCCTCGAAGCCAAGGACCCGACCTTTTCACGCGACGCGCCGCCAGATTACGACCTCGTACTAGAAGCCGGCCAATATATGCTCTCAGACGACGCTTTCGACCTCGACCTCAATGCCGCGCCCCCTTCCCGCTCGCGAACCAATGACTCCGCCACTCCTCGCCGCACACGCGCACCGCCGGACTCAGACGACGACAAACGCATCAGCCAGCGCAAAGAGACCGCGCAGGACGCTCGCATAGAGCAGGTATCGCCTCCTCCCACTATCCGCAGCCCTTATAACGAAATAGAATCCCTCGCGCGCCGCATGCACGGTCTCGACGCCACCGACGTCACCTACGCAGCGCTATACGCGCACCTCGTCGACATCGCCCCCGCCGCAGCCACCATTTGGCCCCGCCCGCACACCAGGACTGTAGAGGACCGCTATCAGACCAGCGCAGCCTCCAACACCTTCGCACACGCCCTCTCCGAGTCGTATTTCCTCCAATGTGCGCCCATTGCCAACAGTCACATAGCAAACGTCGAACCAATTGTGCACGAAGACGATCCAAGCAAGTCTACTCCCATCGCCTCAGCCAGTCCACCTATCACCGCGTCTCCAACCCCTGAATCTAGCACTTCTCCCGAGCTGGTTGAACCCATCCCCGCACCGCAGTCGCCCATTCCTGACATCGCCGTCGCCTTCGCCGACCTACTCGCCATCAGCCCAGACCTCGGGAACGAAGCAGATGAGTTTAGCCGTGCCCATCGCGTCCCCACTACCCCCTCCTCCTTTAGCGCCGCAGTTACCATTCTCCCGCCTCAAACAAAGAACGCGACGCCGCTTCAGCAGCCGGCAGTCACGCTCATCGCTCAGCGCGAGGAGACCGCCGAAGAGCTTATGCGCGAACCCCAGGACGCCGGCGTCGTCTCTGCCTCAGCGCCCCCTCCCGAGGAGCCGCTCCCGTCCCCTCCTCTCGCCCCGCCGCGCTCGACCGCTAGCCAAGAGCAAAGCGCCCCTCCCACAGATCCGCGAGCGCGATCTCCGCAGCCACCGCCCCGCAAAGGTCGACCGCACCAAGCCGCATATCGCAGATGTCCGCCCGCTCCCCGCTCACGCCCACGCATCCGTCTCCGTCAGCGCCGTCACACTCTCCCCTCATTTCCCCGACCTCGCCGACATCGACTCGCGCAGAAGGCCTTTCGCCCGCAGCGAGCGACTGAGGACAGTCGCTTTTTCAAAGAATGGGGCAGGAGAGGCAGCTCCGCTCGCCCCATTCCTCTCGCCCTCCGCACCTCCTTCCGGTCCGTCCCCCTCTCGTTCTCCCCGTCCTTTAGCTCTCGCGTTCCGCCTCGACCACTTTGCCCGCTCGCCACCGTCACGCCCTCGTTTCGCCGCACTCCGTACCACGCCCTCGTCGCTCGTCCACCGCACAGCCCGTCTCGTCTTACCGCAACCGATCGCCGACATTCGTTTCATCGCATTGCCTCCGTTGTTCCGCGACAATATTGCCACCCACATCCGCTTCATCACACGAGTCAGCCTCCATCACGCGAGTTCACTCCCGCAGTGCCGAAGAAGCCCCCGCAGAGTCAGAGAGTGACTGAGGACAGTCACTATTTCAAAGAATGGGGCAGGTGTAAGGACTCCGTCCCCGCTGAGCGCGGAAACCGCCTCCCGACTGTCGTGACACCGGACCGCCCATCTAGTATGTTTCCCCCTTTTCGTAGTCTAATCTCCCCTTTTCGTACATCATTTTCCCTCATCTCTCATTTATCGTCGATCCTGAACTACTTACAACTAGTTTAGTCTTTTACGAACTACTTCGTGCACTTCGCCACTCCCTACTTATATCGCCACAGAAGCTCCTCTACTATAGCTTACTTTAGTCACCGTTTACATACGCCGCCTCGTATTACTTATACCTTCGCTTGTACCTACCTACATCACCGAATTCGAGTCCCTCGGTCACCATCGAAAGCAGAGTCATAGTCAGAGACACCGTAACGACCTCACGAAACGCATCGCACCGCTCGTCATTCCCCGCAGCGCCGGGACATCGATATTCATCGCCTCGACATTTTCGTACTTCCTTTTTCGTACTTATCGCTTAGTCATCGACCCCTGTCCTTGTCCGGACACAACCCAACAAAAGTCCTTACAACATTCCATTGGAGGTTTTGTGCCTTGAGCCACACCTTATTGCCCTTATTGAAAGGTCAGAAACCCCATCGGGTACGTGCCACCATGGTCTGTCGGGCTTGATCATGCACTGCAATTGCTTCTTGTCTAGCTGTAATAAGTTTCTTTAGTCGTTCGTCCACTGCTGGGAGATCCATCGGGGGCACCATTTCAGGGAGCACCGTTGGTTCATATCCCATGATTAGCCAGAATGGTGACTTGCCTGTGACTGAATGCGGGCAGTGGTTATGGACAAATTCTGCTGTTGTAATGTGCTTAGCCCATTTTGTCGGTTGGTTTCCACAAGTGATCTGTAGACAGGTTTCAATTTCTTGATTAACCCATTCAGTCTCTCCGTCTTTTTGGGAGTGATAGGCCATTGACAGTGCTATCTTGTAGTTTAAGAGACATCCTAGCTCTTTAGCAAATGCTGAGGCAAACTATAGGCCTCTGTCCAATATAATTTTTTCATATAAACCAAAGTGACAGTATACCGAGTGGAAGAAGAGTTGCATGATCCCTTCTGCTATAACTGTTTTTGTAATAGGGCACAAAATTACCCCCTTTGTAAGCCCATGGTCAACCACGACCAACAAGGTGTCGAACCCCTGCGAGATGGGCAGGCCAGTAATAAGATCACAGGAGATCTGTTGAAAAGATCGAGCACAATGGGAGGAAATAGGAGTCAAGGGTGGGATGGTGGAGTGCATATTGGTTTTGTTCTGTTGGCAGGTACCACATCCAGTGACATAGGAGCAAATGAAGGTGGCTAAACCAGGCCACCAGAACTCAGCGGACATCAACTGGCACGTTTTAAGGAAACCGGGATGTCACGCAGTCACGTGGTCATGATAGCAGGAGACAATAGAGCGGCAAAAGGAGACGTCAGGGGGTATATAGACACGACCACGATATAGGAGAAGGCCATCACAGTGTTGCCAGTCAGTGAGGTGGGAACGAAGGGCAGTAGGGAGATCTTCGTGGATGGATTGAAGGGTGGAGAGAACTAGGGAATCGGATGCCGAAGACCAGGAAATATGGTTATGGAGAGCGATGTTGATGAGGTTGACAAAAAGCAAAGGGGGAAGTAATGTGACTGCAGTATTGTCTGTGGAGTCATCAGGACAGCAATCTGGTTGTCGTGACAAGGCATCTGGTCCTGCCAATTGGGTACTGGGTACATGTTGAATGCGTAGGTCGTAGTCTGCAAGGGTCAAAAGCCACTGTGCCTGGTGTCAGTTCAGTGTATGGGGGGCTTTAAAATAAGTCAGGTTTTTGTGGTCAGTGAAGACCAACACCAGTTCGATAGAGCCTATGAGATAATGTCGCCATATGGTGAGGGCTCAGATGACCGCTAGTAACTCCCGATCATAGATATCATAGTTTCATTCCATGGCGGAGAACGTTTGAGACAAATAACTGCAAGGTTGCCATTCGCCGTTTTTGTTTTATTGAAAAAGGATCCCCCTGTGGTGTATTTGGAGGCATTGGTTGCAATGGCGAAGGGTTTTGCAGGGTTAGGCATGTGAAGGACTGGTTGGGATGTAAAGATTTTTTTCATTTGGGTGAAGGCGGTTTCACAGGCCAAGGTCCATGACCAAGCATGGTCTTTTTTTGTCAAATCTAAGAGGGGGCAGGCGATATTTGAATATCCCAGGACGAAATGGCGATAGAAATTGGCAAAACCTAGGAAGTAACATACTTCCTTGGGTTTGGTAGGTGTTGGCCATGACGCAATACCTTCTAATTTAACGGGGTCCATGGCTAGTGACCCTGGTTTTGTGATCATGCTGAGGTATTCAATCAACTCCAAGTTGAACAGGCATTTGGCCAGATGAAGGCATAAATGTAATTCCCTCGTTCATTGCAGGACTCTCCTCATGGTTTCATCATGTACGGTCTGGTTGGAAGAGAAAATAAGGATGTCATCCATGTAGATAATGATCCATCCTTCTGCAATCAAGTCCCAGAACTCATTGTTCATAAACCGCTGAAATGTGGCTGGGGCATTTTTAGGGCCAAAGGGCATAACTATTGGCTCAAATAGGCCGCGATGGGTAATGAATGTGGCTTTCCACTGATTCCCTTCCTTGATCCTGATGTTGTTATATCCCCATTGTACATCAAGCTTCGTGAAGACGGTTGCTGATCGTAGTTTGTCTAGTAGGTCAGAGATGAGCAGAAGAGGATACACGTCGTGGATAGTGTGGTCATTAAGATATCGATAATCTTGTACCGGTCATAGTTTCCCATCCTTTTTCTTGACAAAGAAGAAAGGGGCTGCTTGTGGTGACGTTGACAGACAGATCTTTCTGGATGCTAGGTTTTCATCAAGAAATGCGTCTTGCGCTGCGCATTCCTCAGTGGTGAGTGGATATAACTTGCTGATCTTCAGTTTGAAAGTATCGGCTAAGTTGATCTCATGGTCACAATCACAGGATGGTGGAAGAGGGGTATCCTCATTGAAGAATATGTCAGCATAGGTAGCATATTGTGGAGGTAAGGTTACTTCCTCTTTTTTTGCATGTATGGCCAGGTCCATAGATGTTGTGATTGCTGCACACATTATTATAGGGTTTGGGATGAATCTACCATTGGCGAGGACCATCCGAGAGAGAGTTTGGAGTGGTTTGAAATGAGCCATGTCTCAGGCAATGCAAATGGTGCTGCATAGGACATCATCCTCCATTCTGTTAAGATATCTGAACAGATGCTCGTTGACTAGGGTGTCTGCATTTATGTGCCTTGGGGTCTGCACCACATAATTTGGGTGTCGCAACTCGTATAGAGCTGCTTTCCATTGTTTCTCTATTTCATGGGCAGCGATTAGATTTGCCAACTGGTCTGATTCCTTTGGTATTCATAACATCTTCTTCTTCCAGTCTATCTCTGGGTTGGTGGCCGTAAGCCACAGGAATCTGAGAATCATAGTTTCTTTTCCACAGTTCATGAGATAGAACTCCGTGGATCATACATAACTGTTGACATTGATGAATAGAGTGGTTTTGAACTTTATGGTTCCGTTGCTATTGGTGGAGGCATCGACGTTTCGTATTGTGACAGGGGCAGGAAGGCGGGTTCGGGAAAGATTTCAGAATTAGGCAAATTTCCAATCTATACAAGAAACTTGTGCCCCGGAGTCAACAAGGGCAGTAGTGGTGACGGCTTTGATGTTCATGTTGATAGGCATCATAATTTGAATGGGAATTCTCATTGCCTTCATTGATACTGGTATAGTGTTACATGATACATCTAGAGAGGGAGATACATGCATGGCAGGCGTCCTCCCTTTTAAAAACCCAGGTTAATTTGACCTATGGTTTCGTCATCTTGCATCTCAGAGATGCTGTTACGATTCGTGGTTATACGGACTTATCTTTTTCCTTCGCGATCGCCCTTATATGGACTACTTCGGCATCGCGTCTGCCGCTGCAGACTTCCACCCTTCGTGTCATTTGTATTACTATACGACTGCGCCTTACTCATTCCATAGCCCCATTGTCGCTTTTATTTCCTTTTCTTGTCCTTGGCCCGTGTACTACGACGATACCTATATTAGCCAAGCGTAGTACACTTTGTACCTTAGTTTAGTTCTCCTTGGTCAATACCAAGTGTTTCCTTTGCTCCGCAACGTTCTCTTCCGTTGTGATTATCAGGCACCGAGTCTTCGTCCTACTTTTAAGTGGATGCTTCCTCGTGCTACTTATCGAGTCCCTCCCCACAGGGGCTAACATACAAGCTCTCATCCACAAGGGCTACTTACGCATACGCTCGGAACTTGGTTCATCTGAGGCTACACTTGCGTCCTACCCAGAACAAGTGTAACAGATGCCAGTTTTGGTTTCTTCCTCCACTTTTCATATAATGTGTGGTTGGAGTACCAGGTGCAGCTGCATATTATTTGGGCAATTCCTGACCAAATGACCTTTCTTTCTGCATAGGAAGCAAAGTCCTTCCTTTCAGCACTGTTCATGTTTGTCCGGGGTGAGCTTTCAGATGTTGACTGCATCTACATCCATGGCGTTTGGGTCACGCGACAGAGTGCCTCATTGGTGAAATGTGAACATAGTACTTCCTCAATTCCTGTTTCGTACAATCTCTAGTGCTCTTTCCTCTACTCCAGCAAAGTGTGTGGCTTTAGCATACCACTCCATTACTTTCTTGGGTACTTTCTCCATTGATTGAATTCAATTCATAAGAGGGACAGGGATTCTGCTAGCAAAGAAGTTGATAAGGACTTGGTCGTCCATTATACCGGTCAGCACTACTTTGCTTTGGAACATTGCAATGCACTTTTGGAGTGCTGGGTTGTATCCACCATTTCTGTTGGTCAAAAGTCATTCGCAGGCTAGCCAAGCCAGCGAATCTCCTTTGATATCTGTGTTTTCAAAAGCGGTGCAGAATTCTTTTTCAAAATCAGCCCAGGTTCCTAGAGTGAAGGTTCCGGCAGTGAGCTTTGCTTCTCTAAACATATCCGCCCATGTTAAGGTGGTGCCTTTTTTCATGAAAGACAATGCATAAGCGATCTGCTTATTTGGCATATCGTAAAGTTTATTGTTAACAGTCAGGTATAGCTGTACTGATTGTAGCCAGGGTAGTGCTCAGGCATATGATCCATCAAAGTCCTCAGGGGTTCCAAGGCGTAATTCTGTTGGTTTCACAGTGGCTGTGTTGGTGGACATGGCAGGTGCTGTGACGTTTGGTGGCAGAAAGGCAAAGATTTTTCCGGCCTGTAGTTGGGGCATAGAACTTGGCCGGGTTCCTGCACACGGTATTACAAGTGAGCTGCTAAGTTGCTGCTCGAGCTGCCAAAGTTCAGGGGCTTTGGTGTCAATAGGATTGTTGGGATCTGTGGGTATTTCTCCTGAAGATTCAGACACAGTAGATGGTGCAGAGGAGTCCTGCCAATTTCGCCATGAAAAACAATTAGACGATATGGTGGGCGATCTAGACGATGCTAGTCACGTTGATAGAGTTCAGTTCTTTTGTTACACTTGTTTTGGGTAGGACCAAGTGCAGCCTCAGATGAACCAAGTATTGTAGTCATATAATCCTGTAAAAAGAGATCAAGAAGGACCTCGCGATAAGGTACCACAAGGAAGCGTCCACTCTGGAGTAGGACGATGACTCGGTGCTCGATAAACTCAACAAAAGAGAATGTTGAGGAGCAAAGCAGACATTTGGTATTAACCAAGAAGAACTAAACTAAGTATACAAATGCTACATCATACAAAGATATAGGTATCGCATAGTAGCATGGACCAGGAAGTGAAAAAGGAAACATAATGCATAACTGGGCAATCTGGTGACAGATGCGCAGTTGCGTAGTAATCATAATGAGTAAAAAATGGGGGAAGTCTGCAGTGGCAGACATGATGCCAAAGTAGTCCATATAGGGGCATCGCGAAAGACAAAGATATAAGTCCGATAACATTCGAGAAATAAATCATAACAAATATCATCCACTCAATAGTAGAATGAAGTCTGGTTGCTAAGAGACCGAGTAAAAAAGAGCACTTAAGAGATAACAATAGAAACAAGATGTATTCAAAGAAATACAAGGGATAACTAAGCTAAAATACATAGAACCCATTGAGGGGTTTATATATGTAAAGAAGAACTCAAGGGCAGGCTCATATAGTACAAAAGAAGAAGCATGAATAAGCAAAATAAGTAAGTGCTAAGTAATGTGTTGAAAGGGATAAGTAATTATAAAGAAACTGGTACACTAGTACAATAGTCATGGAAAAACTAAAGTGACTATTGGAAAGGAAAAAGATATGTACAAATATAGGCATAGCAATGAAATAAGGAGTATGAAGAAATTATAATAATAAACTTTTAAAAAGATTTGCAAACTTTTAAATATTCAGCAAATAGGAGGACTTTATCTCCACTTTGATAAATAGAGGCAATAAAGTAGTGCTTATTAGCCTGCTTCTTTATTCTTTTCTTGGCTTGCAAATTTTGGATAATATAATAGATAAGATTTTTTTAATATTATTGGCTGATGCTTAGTGCTTTCAAACTGTCAGACTCTATATCCATTCTTGATTAATAGATTCATGTGACCTCAAACAGGATCTTTTGGATGGATGCCTGCTTTTTAAAGTTATAGAAGAATTGAATAATTGGTAGCCAGCATACTCAGACATTTTGCTTTTTATAATAGAATAACTAGAGATACTACTAGTGATCCTAGATTATTCTTTCTATTTGCTCATCCATTTGCAGGTGCAAATTTATATATAATTTAGGCTTGATTTTCAAGCACTCATATATTTAAATTTCTTGCATGTCTATATATAAATTTAGGAAAAATAGTAAAAATATTAAGAAAAATAGAATTATAACAGTTATAACAAAAGACGTTAAGCATTTTGTCCTTCATTACTCCAGGCATTCCCCTGAATGCCCCTTAGTTCTTCTTGGTTGTTTTTGCCACCTTAAGAAAGCCATTATGCTATATCTGAAACCTTCCAAATAAGTTTTTTTTGATTTATTGCATATAGCTTCTTATTATGTGCTCTTTTTTATTAGTCAATTCTAGACCACTTATAGGAATTTCCTGAACTTGCTCCAACCCATTAAAATTCTGCCTGATGTGTCTCTGTCTTTTTTGCATTAGATCTACCTCCTAATATCTCTTTTCTTATAAATCTTTTCTAAATCTCTTCTAGCATATTTAGTACACTTTTTTTACTAATTTTCAAGCTCCTTTGCATTCCTGGACATGTTTTTGACTTGCTCCCATAGCCTTTCTATTATTTTCTTATCAATAATCACAGATCTTTATCAAGCATTTACTAATTAATTATTAGATCTTCTTTTAGCTTTCTAATTATCTTCAACATAATCAGAAACTTCTTGCTATGCATTTGGATTATCAGCCAATGCGTTTCTTTACTCCTAGTCATCTACTGATAGTGCTTTATGTCCTTTTTATATTCTTTTTTTAAATAGAAATTTCAATCTTATCTTATGGCTTTAAAATTTTCCAATAAATTTTATTTTAGTTATATTTGATCTTTATTAGATGTTTTTTTAAATCTAAGTGCATCTTAATAATGCCCTATTTGTTCCTGGGTTACATTTGCTCCAATATCAAATGTTCTTTTAGATTTTTTATATCCTCTTGGTGCTTCTTATTTCTTTGTCTTTGTTTCTTTGATCTCTTTATTTTTTTATATATTCTTATTTTCTTTTCTTCTGCCTTCATGGCTATATTTCTAGTTTCCTTTCCTAATCTGTGTTACACTTCAACCAGGTAGATAAAAGCATAGCTCTTGTGAGGCAAGAACTAGTAACTAATAAAACCTGAAACTAGAGTTAAGAGTTCAGGATAAATCTAGATAGTGTCCACTTAATAGTAGGATAAAATTTGATTACTAGAAGGCCAAGTGAAAGAAAGCACTTGAAAGCTAGTTGGACAAGAAGTGTATTCAAAAGAATATAAGGGAGAACTAAGCTAAAGTACATGGAATCCATTGAGAAGTTTATATATGTAAAAAAGAATCTAAAGAAAAACTCATATAATATAAAAGGGGAACATGAATAAGTATGATAAATAAGTGATAACTAATGTATCAGTTAGCACTGAGTGATGTAAAATCTTATAAGTAATCATGGAGGAAATCAGAGTACCAATACAATAGTTATAAGAATATGAAGTGACTATTATAAGAAAAAGATAAGTTTAAATAGAGATATAAAAAAAATGAATTAAAAAGACTAAGAAAAAATCATAACAATCTGCTTCTTTTGATTCAATTTATGTATTCTCTTAATCCTAAATTCATTATCTATGACTCATTCTTATTTTTGTTCTATTTTTGATCTTTTGACTTATCTCTTATTTTAAACATTACTATTATACTTCGCCCAAGTAGGGTGGAGTATACAGTCATCCACCATCATTTGTGCTAGCCAATTTCAGTTGGCTCATACATCACAACTACAACAAACAAAACAGATCAGACATTACAAAATTATTTGTATATACACATATTGTCTCTAAAAAAAATATGAACCACATCAGTGGAGGTATGCGGTTGCAGCTGCAGTCCTTATTTTTGTGCCATTATCGCAGTTGCATCACCATTTGCACCAGCCAAAAAAGGTAATTGATCACATGAATTATAATCTAGTCATTATTATTACTACCAATTATTTCATGTGCTCCCTATTGCCATTCATGCCTCCACTGCTCTTGTCCCCACTGCCATCTGTCTGGTGTTCTTTTTTGCTGCTTTTTGGTGCAGCCTCTATTCCTTTTAAGGTGGGCCATTTCCATTGGGGCTGTTGATTTTCTTGTCATGCCAAATCCCTTTCTGCCTTCCAAGCCATCAAGTCCCATTTGTATTTTTGTCTCCACATCCTGTTTCTGTTCAGCTGGCCTTTCTCCACATCCTTCCATGCTGCCCTAGCTTCATCTTTTTTGCCCTTTCTCTTTTGCTAACTCTTCTTCTGCCACAGCCTTTTCATGCTCAACAACATGCTGGTAAAATTTATTGCCAATCAAGTACTTCGGTAAGCCATTTCCCATTAGCTTCCCTTTATATTTTTTTTGACTCTGCTCCTTTTCTATTTGTGCTGCTAACTGACCATGAAGCTGCTTGCAGTATACTCCATTGAGTATATTGGCTGCTTGCAAGCTAATAGCCTCTGTTTTCAGGTAATTATGCTGATAATAGAATTCTTATAATGTGGCATGGTATGCTTTTTCAATATCATTTTCTGGCTCTCAATTTAAAAGCTCATGGTGGCATTTTCGGCTGGGTGAGAACTGAATAGAATTGAATTATGGTGGGTAATCATCAATTGTAAGAGGTGTTTTGCTTATAAGAAATGCTGCAGAGATGGATGTGAGTGCATTATGCACTTTGTGCATGATTTCATCATAACAAAATATTGGCATTGAGTGATCTTGATGTCAACAGATTGCTACAGTAAGTGCATAAACTGGACTTGGCTGTGAAAGAGGCAAATGGCCTATTGCTGATGATTCCAAACTAGGGGCCAATTTATCAGATGTGATGATCTCTGGATTAAAGGGCCAAACTCCAGTGATGTGAAATGCAGTGCAGATGGTTTGTGGGGTGAGTGCTTGCTGATGTGCTTGTAAATAAACTGAAATAAATTTTGATCTTAGCTAACCCTGATATCTTTGTATCCAGGCTTTGCTTGCCATATTTTTTTGACCTTATG
Organism: Austroboletus rostrupii; assembly: GCA_038089255.1. Lineage (NCBI taxonomy): Eukaryota > Fungi > Basidiomycota > Agaricomycetes > Boletales > Boletaceae > Austroboletus > Austroboletus rostrupii. The sequence goes on from JBBPKM010000462.1 coordinate 11,667, forward strand.
ACAAATCTTGCAGATACTTTGTCTTTTATCATCTGGCTTCAACATTTCATCTTGCCATGTCTTGATTGCTTCAGCTATTGCCTCTTCTTGTTTTTTAGCCTATATTATATGTTTTTTAGTAGTGGAATATGCATGACCCACCATCTGGATTATTAAGCTACACTAAAATTTTGAGTGATTACTGCTGGCTAATGTACCTTCCTTTTTTGGCAATGTAATGATAAGATAAGGTTACAAGACATGCATCACTAGCATTGTTCTGGCAATAGAGTATATTGCTCTTCATTCTAACATACATATCAGACGTACTCTTCATCAATTCTTCTATGCAATCAATGTGCTTTCAAGGGTGAAAAATTTAAATCATCCTGAGAGCAACTGATTTGGACAAAATTACCTATGTTTTACTTCAAGAATGATACAAAGCAAAGTATTTCCATTTCCATTCATACCTATCCAACATGTATTATGTAAAAGCCAACATCTCAGATGATTGAGGATGATATAAAGAAAGAATTAAAGCTAATTTTTGCTTTGGCGCAAATGACGGGAGGTGGCACAAATAACAGTAGATGACTGTAGCTCTTAGAAGACTTGACCTCCAGGGCAAGATGAGTTCTGGTTGGTCTGGATATCCTATCAGCACACTTGCATGAATAGGATCAAAGTGAAAAGAGTGAAGTCCAATGAAGGGCTCATCAAGGATGCACACCATATAGCTATGCCAAGGTACTGGAAATACAAGAGGAGTTGGAAACAACCTTAGGGAGCTGGAGCAGAGGCTGAAGATCAAGCCTATGATTAAGGGAGACTAAAGCTAGGGTACATGGGTGGAGTGCTAGGGGTTTATATAGTACAAGGAATATTCAAGAAAGGAATCAAGGAGGCAATGCCCATGAGAAGAGATAATCAGAGATAATAAGAATAGGTACAGAGTGAGTTAGAGATCAGATATAGAAGATCTAGGATGAAGGGAAATCATGGATCGGATCAAGGAGAAGCAGGATAAGAATGAAAACTAGATATACAGCCATGAGGGCAGGAGGAGGGAAAGCAGAGATCAAGAAGAATGCTGAGAAAGAGAACTTAGCTATGAATATACCCATATAAGGGATGACTAGGAGACAGGGAATTGAAGGAGAATGTCTGTGGTACAAGGATCAAGAAGGAGACAGAGATATCAAAGAAACAGATAGGAGGAAATGAGGAGCATCAAGGAGATGCAATGAATCTAGAGAATACTTGCTGTTGGAGCAAGCAAAGTCAAGTAACTGGAAAGGCATCATCAAGATGCACCAAGGTCTGGAGGAACATCTGATAAGGATCAGATGTGATAAGGATGAGATCTGTTGGAGATCTAGGAGGCCAGGAGGCAGAACAGAAGTTCCTATGTGAGAAAGAGCACAGAAAGCACATGGAGCATCATCAGGAGATATCCAGGGTCGAGGGTAAGTATTGGCTGATAAGCCAGATGTGCAGCAAGGTGTTCCTGATCACATGAAAGATAATCAGGAGGTTAAGAGGAGAACTGATGATCAATCAGTGAATATTTGGCGGAGTTCTAAGACTGTTGATGGGGCAGTGACAGGAGTGAGTTCCGGATGGTCGGAGAAAGCTGAGGAACAAGTGGGGACTGCACTAAGAGTGCCAGGAGAGATCTAGAGAACTAGGAGGAAATCTAGGGGCAGGAGGAGATCTGGATGCAGGAGAAGTGGAGACACATTAGAAAGGGTCCTGATGAGTCGGAGTAGGTTCAAAGAACTCTTAGACACAGTCTAGAAGTGATCAGATCAAATATAATACATGGTAGATGGCCATATATGACAGGTACCAGATATAGATCAGAGAGTCTTGAAGTGGCAAGAGGAATCAGAGAGGACTGAGGAGCATCCAAAGGGATGCCTGGAGCAACAAAGGACAGTTGTTCTTGATGCCTTTAAAGAGATCAAGAGGTTCTAATTGGATCCAGAATCAGAAGATAATCTGGAAGTTCTGGTAAAGTCAAGGAAAGCATGATCTCAATGAAGAGGACACATCAGGATATGCCCAATGGCACACAGAGGTGCTAGGAACTTGTCTGGATGCTGGCAGGAGAGCCAGGGGTTCTGGTGAACATCTAATGGAGATCAGATGTGATTTGGTTAGCTTAGTCTTATATTAAGAGATAAGCAGTCTGGGATGTGGCCAGATGGCCCAGTTGACTATGGGTGGACTCAGAGGGAAGCCCAGTTGGCACAAATAAGCAAGGAGGACTCCAGGAGTTGAACCTGAAGTCAGACAAGGTACTAGGAGGAGACTCTAATCTAATTGTGAGCTAGATTAGGAAGAAGCAGTCAAGGAGGAGCATCAGAAGAGGCTGATGCAACTGGATACATAGAAGATCTTTAGAAGCAAGTTCCAGGAGAGATCTAGAAACCTGGGAGCACTTCTAGAAGGCCAGATAGATGACTAAATGAGGAGATCATATAGACTCAATAAAGAGAACATGATCTAGAGAGATCAAGGATGGCCAAATGGATGATCCAGAAGCTCAGGAGACTAGGAAAGCATTCAGAGGATGCTGAATGCAAACCATGAAAGGGTGATCAGTGAAACACTCCAATTACTAAGGCCCAAACGTCGGAATGAAGTAGGTCTTCAACATCTTCAAGAGTGTCACCTTGGCTTCAGCACCAAGGGCTTATCTTCAATAGATACTTGCAGGTGGAGTCTTGTACACCTGGCCTTGCTAGCTGGGACTGGATACCCCTTACTAGGTCAAGAACTTAGAGAGGACTTGCTTTTTGCTGGGTGGAAATTCCTAAGCTTTTGGAGGGAAGATCCAAAACATCAAAAATGGAAATCCAGTTCTGTCATCCTGGGGGTTTATATATGAAAGAACTAT
>JBBPKM010000463.1:0-14549 GCA_038089255.1 Austroboletus rostrupii
GGTTGAATTGGGTAAACATCTATAACAGCACAGAACCAGGCAGCCGTCAAAACCAGAAAATGAAATCAAGCAAATTCTAGAAAAAAAACTTGAGGAAATGTTAAATGGTAGAAGCATAAGAGAGGCAATGAATCCATTGATTGGAATGGATGGAATGTATTTATTTCTCTTTCTATTGCATCTTATTGATCAAGTCAGATTTCGCTTACAATATTTTTTTAGGAATTCTTAATGTTCATCAGGATACTCCTACTGAAATCTTGCACACCATCCTTCTTGGTGTTGTGAAATATTTCTGGGGGCAGACAGTTTTTCTTCTTGAAAAAGCAAAGCTGCTTTCTGTGTTTCAAAGCCACCTGGAGTCTATTGAGAAGAGTGGCTTGAATGCATCATCACTCAATGCTGACTATATTTGTCAGTATAAAGGTAGTTTGATCAGAAAGCATTTCAAAAGTTTGGCATAGGTTATGCCCTTTCTTATCTATGATCTTGTCTCCAAGATGGTTCTAGATGGTTGGACCATTATTGGTGAACTAGTGGTTCTTATCTGGCACACAACCATTTCAAATATCGAGCAATACCTTGCGGACTTAACTTGCACCATCAACGATTTCTTACATATCACTTCTTAGTGTGCGCCAAGCATTTTAATCAGCAAGCCAAAGTTCCATTTTCTTGTTCATCTTCCAGCTTATATTCAACACTTTGGACCTGGAATTGTTTTTTCAACAAAACAGTATGAATCATTCAACCATGTGTTCCGTCTATTTCGCATCCACAGCAATCGCCAAGGCCCCAGCAAAGATACTTGCAAGACCTTCACATATCAAGATATTATCAAGCATATTATCACCAGTGGCTTTTGGTTTGATGCTGGCCAAAAAAAAATGGATCATGGCTGGTAGAGAAATACAAAGGTATCTCCAAACGCATCCTGAACAATCTGTATTGCTGGGTATCAACTTGCACAATCAAACTGAGTTATCAGGTAAGATTAAGCTGGTTTTAAGTTGCACTAATATAACAATAGGATTTAATCTTTGCTTTTGGTCCAATAATAGGAACTGGTTCAATCCAGCATACTGCATCAAAAAAGTGGTCACAAACTATTTGCAGAACACTTATGAAAACCATAGAAACAGGAATATTCTATGAAGGAGCTTCATTCATTACCTCAGATGACGAAGTGGTGAGATTAGGGACTTATGTTATATTTCATGATACTGTTCACTCAAAGGTTTGAATTATTGCTGCTGGTAATTGCCATATATTTAATTTTTTATCTCTTAGAGTTCAGTTGGACAAGTTCTTGAAATTCTTTTTGCATCTCAAGGACCATGAGTGGTCACTCATGTTGTACTTCAAGTCCTTTCCTTTAAGAGCACTCTTCATCCATTGGTCCATCTACCAGTACTCGAACTGAACGAGGAGAAAATTGTGCTTCAAGATTTTCAGGTATTGTTTTTTTCGATATTGTAGTATTTTTTTAAATCATTTATAATCATAGGATATTGTCTGTCTAGTCAACGTACAGCACAATTGCATTGATGCCAAATGCTCTGATTATACAGACATATTTTTCCAGCAAGAACGCAGTCTCACATCACGAACAAAATTGGTTGTGAAACACCAGCCAGTGCAGTCCTTTTTTCTCAACATATACTCTATACACAATTACGCTCACATCAAATCTGTACTTCCGGAATCTCTCTCAAGAATACCTATTCGAGTTGTTGATGGTAATGCTGTACAGATGTTAGCCATCAAAAAGTTCTCAGAGAAGTGTGCTAATAAAAATCATGGCTCTGATGTCTTGGACTTTGGTTTCACTAGGGCTACTGTGCCTTCCAATGCAGAAATGCAGCCAGCCTTCAAGCCTGCCAGCAAGCAGAAAGACAAGCTGAAAACAAAGAGAAAAAGAGATCAGGTTATTCAAAGTGCCACTGCCTCAAATGCAGCTATGTCTATATCCAACTCCCTCATTTTTGCTCCAGTTGTGACGCCATCTAGCTATATATCTTTTCCTTCCTCTGCTCCAGCTTGTGCTACCATTCCAAATAGTGGGCTGCCTACTTCCTCCAGATCAGCACATATTTCCTCCATTTCTATGCCGATGAATGGTTGAGGCTTTTTAAGTAGTTATGTGCTTGTGCCTGATGCTTATTATGGGCACAATCAAGCTCCTACAATACAATCATTGGCACCAGAACCAGCCTATATCCCCCAAGCCTCCTTATAGTATGTTGTTATATGATTCCATTGATTTATAACATATGCTTATCCTGTAACATTTATTGTGTAGTATGACTGGTTCAGTCAATCACAGACAATCTCTGGCCCTTGAAACATCTGAACAAGCATGTTCACTACCACATATTATTTCCCAAGATCCTTATATATACTCTAACATGTCCTACATGTCTTATAATCACCCATATTGATTTTTATGCTCATGTTCTTTGTCGACATGCTTTACAATCGTGTGAATTCATAAGTTGTCACTTAAAATTTTTGTTGGATCACACCACCATTACAACCACACAGCAACCCTCAGTGATGCTCCTTCCTCAGTATCGTATACGCTTGCAGAATGGATCTACAAACAACACATCGCCATCTCGAAATACAAGTGGCTCTTCCCTTGCAGCTGCTCTCTGACATGGACCACAATCAGTGCATACCCAACAACAAATTAGTGGATACTCTGCCTCTTTGCATGGAGAAAGACACCAGACCAGTAACCTATCTGTCACAGCCAGTGATGAACTTGATGAATCATTAAGTATGACATTAAACAGGCATCAATGGGAACAAACTGACATAGCTTTGGAATTCTCGGAATATGAATCAAAACACTTGAAAATGGAGGCAAGAGAGCTTGCTCATAGTTTCGAGCTGCCACATCATGAGGTGCGACAGCTGCAGGCATTGGCAGAGGTATTTGCATAGTTCTAAGCTTGATTGTCTAGAATTTAATAACAAGCACTGAGATAGTTGCGGGATCCACAAACTATGCTTCTGACTGTTGGGGCCTGGGTATTGGATCTAAAGGCAAAGCATACAAATGATGATAATCTTGATGACAAGCTAATTCTTGGCTTGATGGATAAGACATCTGAGGTGTGTAAAGCTATAGTTGTTCATTGGAGGAGAGCCAACTAAATTCATACATGCAACATGCTATCTGAACCTGCCTCATCTGTTGTATGGTGTCTCCAAATCTTACTGCATATGTCATCGATACACAGTCACATATAATGGTAAGAGGTTCACATAAATTCAATGCCAAGTGATATTACTAACTAAATGTGCCAGGCATTTATGAAAAACCACTGCAATCTCTTTAAAATCAAAGCCAAAGTTTTTATGAAAGATAGGCCCTGTGCTTACTTGGGGAAAATGGTAACAAAAAACCTATTTTCAATCCACAGTAACTTCAAGACAGCACTATCTGAATCAGTTAGCAAGCACAGGATATTAATGGATATTTTCCAAATGTTCCTTGGTCACAAGACAGCGGCTACTATGGAAATTAGCACCAGCCATTTAATAAGGCTCATGTTTTTGGTAAGCTAGATACTGCCTCTCAACTAATTCTCTAATATTACATCCAGCGGTGCTGCTTCTGTGAATATCATATTGGCATTTCTCATGATGAAGATATTATTTGTCACATATTCTCCATGTATCTTATCCCTGGTCTTCATCCAGACCTATATGCTCGTGTCAAGATAGTCCTAGATGTCGATCTAGAGTTCCTTGAGGATCAGCTGTCAGAAAGGCTGTCAACAGTTAAGGAATTGCATGCCCACAATGTTCCAAGGGCAAGGAGCAATGATTCTTATAATGAAGAGCCTGTGCCAGAACAGACCCAGATACAGGGATGGAGGGATGGACATAGCTGTGAAGGAAGTACTATATTGGGTGAGGAAAATAATGAAGAGGTCAATGGTAATAATGGAGATGACCAAAACATGAGTAATATGGACAAAGAAAATTTCACCTGGGAGCCATCTGGTTTTCTGCCGGGAATAGATGGTTCCCCTGCTGAGTACATGAAGCCTGAAAAATTCTGGAACTATGTTGACTGTTCCCTACAGAGGCTTCGAAAGCAAGCAGTGCATATGGCGAAGAATCATGGGCATGAAGTTGAACTTCAGCTATATTACTAAATACACATTTACTTCTCCTCAATCCTGATGCATCTCTTTTCTCATATTCTATGATATAGGACACTCTCTGAGATTTTTATGCTTGATCTACAGGAATTTTCTGGTTAGCGCTGCTTAGATCGGGCTATTTTCACTGGCACACCCCCTGACTGGCAGCAATTGATTGAGAAGAAGTTGGTCTGGATTCCAGCTGAAGCAGCATAAGCAGCAAAACATAGTCTTTTTTTTATAAAGAACATCACTATTTTCTCTGTTCATACTAAGCTCCTTGACTCCCTTTTCCAAGCCGTCAAACATTTGCAGTCATCTCCTACTTCCATTTTTCCTTTTCTTACTATCCTCTTGACCGATAGCCTTACACTTACTGTTATTTACTGCATGTGTGGTCAAATAATGCATTATTGTGAATACTTTCTTTTGTCCATCTGATCTGTCTGAATTATTGTTGGCATATGCAGCATACTTGAAATGTGAATGTATATTTCTATTCAAAATATCCTTATCACCTATACAAAATGACATGGAGATATCAATGATTTATTTGTTCAGTCTTTCATTTTTTTCCTCAGCAAAATATACACCTTGCACATATTACTGAGAGCTGTCTCCAGTCATTGGCCAGATATATACTCTCAATCCTTGACTAATATTGTCAAAAAAAGCCCAGTCCATTATATACCCAAAAGATAAGGCTAGCCTTTAATGCCAGTGTCAAATACATCCCTGGAATATATTGCGACATGACAGACTGGAGCTCAACCCCAGCCTACTGAGTGGTTATATGTGACTTAATTAAAGTTTTTATTCACCTAGCCTTGTGAGAAATCCCTTTACAACATGTTAAAATGATGCTTAGTAGACAAATACCAATTTAGATATCTTGCCAATATTATGTTCGAATGGGTGTGTACTGTAAAGTTTGAAAATTTGAATCTCTGATGAAAAATGAGCTTTGTAGTTTCACTTAAGTATTGTTGTGTGCCAAAACCCTCCATGCTGAACCCTTTCCCCACACTGCTATGATGCCCTAATGCCCCACACATTTGAGAAACTGCTCTTCACCAATCTCTTGTAGCCCCACTGAATCACCTGGGGCATCTGACAGCCACAATAGTCCTGGACTTGCTAAAACAAAAGTACCACTTATCTGCTGGGATGGAACCTACATCTACTGCACCATGTGTCTAATAACATGGCTCAAAGAGAATGAATTGGTGAGGCTTTGCTTGTTTTCAGACTTGACTCAGGCTGCAAAGAAGGCCAATCACCACAAGGAGGTTGGATCTTGCTCAAGTGAGATGTGGTATCAGAAGATTGCCAAAGCAATCTTTGTGGACAATGAAGATGAAAACACTTGACACTACTTGCAAGTCCAACCCAACTTGTTCACAAGCAAGATCAAGCAATGTTTTGAACAGTTCATATACATCTTAGTCCACTATGTTTGTTCTAACAGGTTTTTAGGCTATAAAAGTTGTATAGAGAGATGAACTTGCAGCTTGAATAGATAGGTGCAGGGATGTTGTATGAGGAGTTGAAGAATGACAAGTTGAAAGTATCCATTATTGGTGAGTACTTGTAATTCTTCATAAAATACAGACTAATATATGATTTTCCTAGGAAAAGAATAATGTTCAAAGATTTCAATGATGGCCAGACCTTCATATGTTTTGAAAATTGAATCCAGATATCAATCAGGTACCATTTGTAGCAGATCCTGGCCAGGATCTCTCTGGTCAAGCTTTAGTGCTCTTCAAGTACCATAATCCTGGCAGTGTTCTGAGAACTAGGGAGAACTAGGCAAATAAAGCTGAGAGTTACCATTCATCAAGTTTGGATTCTGCCACCATGTTCTATTTGGGCAGGCCCTTTGTATTTGATGATGTGAATGATATGCTTAATGTCTGTAATATCTCTAATACTGCTACTAGTTTCATTGACACACCAGGTGGGTTATTTACTGACCATAATATTGACTTGTTGGCTCAATGTGCCAACAAACTCTTCAAGTCCATATTTAACATAGATATCAACAACTATCTTGCAATGGTCACCTCAGCTCTGATTCCTTTGCTGTCTGAGCCTCCTACTTTTGATCTTTCTGTTTCTATTCCTATTTTTGATCCTTTCACTTCCATTTCTGACCCTCTTACTCCTATTCCCAACCCTTTTGCTCCTATTCCCAACCCTCTTGCTTCCATTCCCAACCCTTTGACTCCTGACTCTTTTTCACTTACTCTTACTTCCTTTGACTTGTTTAGTCCTACCTTCTTGGGCTTTATATTTTCTTCTTCTCTATCAGGTCCACTCATTTCTAGTGTTCCTGGCTTTTCAACATTTACTTCCTTAGGATTATTTGCTTCCACATCCTCAGGTTTGTTCAGGTTTGCTTTTTTACTTATGCTTTAAATTTTGCTTACTTCACTTCAGCTGTTACACTTCAACTGGATAGGTAGGAGCATAGCCCTTGTGGAGCAAGAACCAAGTTTCTGGATAACTCTAGGGTTGAGGGTTCAAGATGTTTCAAGATAGCATCCACTCAATAGTAGGATGAAGACTAGTTGACTAGAAGACCAGACGAAAGAGAGCATCTGGGAGCTAGCACAAAGAGGAGATGTATTTGGGGGAATACAAGGGAGAACTAAGCTAAAGTACAGGGAACCCATTGAGGGGTTTATATTACACTTGTACCAGGTAGGTCCAAGTGTAGCCCTTGGGAGACTTGACCTCCAGGGCAAGGTGAGTCTAAGAACGACTAGGTATCCTATCAGCACACTTGCATGAATAGGATCAGGGCAAAAGGAGGGAAGTCCAATGAAGGACTTATCAAGGATGCTGTTATGCTTGTGCTGGGTAGGTCCAAGCGTAGCTTCGGATGAACCAAGTTCCAAACGTCTGACATCAAATAGCTCCTGTGGAAGGAACTTCATAAGGTAGCACAAAGGAAGTGTCCACTTGAAGTAGGACAAGGACTTTGGTGCTCGATGGACTCAATGGAAGAGAATACTGAGGAGCAAAGGAAACACTTGGTATTAACCAAGGAGAACTAAACTAAAGTACAAAGTGTTGTGCTTATGACTAATATAGGTCTTGACATAAAGCACAGACCATGAGAGGGAAAAGGGAATAAAGTACACGACTGGGCTATTGAATGAGTAAGTGCACAGTCAAAGCATAATCATAATGATATGATGAAGGAACTTTGCGGCGGCAAAGATAATACCAAAGTAGTCCATATAGAGGCATTATAGGGAGAAAAGGGATAAGTCCGTAAAAAGAGAAGAATCGTAACACTACCCCCCAGTTAAAGTTCAAGCACCAGTGACGAACCTCAGTTTAATCCTCTATCTGATCCATACGAAGATCTGGTGATATTACTGTAGGCCTCCTCATTGAGTCCATCATCCGAGGGGGGAGGTGATGGTGGGGTTGGTCGTTGAATTGGAGGGATAGAACGCCCAGTATGCATAGTGGCATAGGGGCGTGGATGATCAAGTCTCCATGCACGTGGAGCAGTGGTATGAATCCGAGCAGGTGGGAGAGGCAATCCGTAAGTAACAGTGGCCTGGGTGGAAGAGGGGGTGTGAAAAGACCGATTGGAAGCAGAGGAAGATGAGGATGAAGGCGATGGCTAGGGGGTGATTTGGCAAAGAGGGCACTGATTAGTGCAGTGTCCCAGGGCCCATAACAAGCATGTGGGACACTGATAGCTGCGACAATCCACCTGTACGTGGTTGAGCCTGTGGCATGAATAGCAAGCTTGGTTATAGCGAGGGTGGTTAGCAGCCAACAGGTTTTCTCCATTATTCCCACTCCACCATGCATCTACTCTAGCAGCATATCTTTCTTCGTCAGTTTCTAGTAGAGTCGAGGAAGTGGAGGGTGTAGAGGGACTATCTGACAACCAAGCTTCAAGTGATGGTTTTGCCGCTATAGCTTGGCTATAATGATCGACGTTGAGGAAAAAGTCCGTGAATTCCAACTTGTTCATCGCAGTGACCAAGTGGTCTTTTATGGTTCTATGTATCTGCATCAAATGCTGTCCATCAGTTTGAGTCTGCCACGTTTGTAGAAGTCGATTCCCCATGGCAGCTATAGATGTCATTTGAAGGTAGACTAAATAAAGAGCCTGAAGGGCAGAATTTGGTTCTATATATGCATCAATGGCATGGGCGAAATGAGGATCCGCAAGAATCTGATCATAGGCGATCGATCTGATTACGCCACTGAGAGGAGGTCATCATTGGGTAGCTTCAATAGGGATTTCTGTGGAGGGAATGACGGGGTCATGTTGAACGGGGGATGGTGATCAAGAGATCCATGCATGGGGGCCCCACGACACTCCTGGGGGTAGGCGTGGCCGTGAAGATAGAGAACTGGCAGAAAGCTCACGAGCTAGAGCTTCAATTGCTTCCGAAGTAACAATAGAGGTAACAGGCCTTGTCAATGTTGGGGATGGGGCAGAGGAGCAAGTGAGGTCGGAAGGGGATGAGATAGAGATGGTCGAGGCAGTGGGTGACATGGCAGATGATTTACTTTCTTTCATTCAATCTCTTTTTATAATTTTTGAGGGTTTCTTGGACGTTCCGTAGTTCCCTTTTGGAGACCCATGAGTCATCTTCTGCAGCATAACCCTTCCATCGGACCAGGTACAAGTGGGCCATCGGTCTTCCTTGATGGTGCAATATTTGTTTGATTTCATATTCCTCCACTCCTTGAACCAGGTCAGGTGGTGGTGATGGAAAGTTTGATCTGTAGATCTCGGTTTCAGTATACTGGGTTAGGAGAGCAGCATGGAATACATCATGGATTCTCCATGCTTTTGGCAGACGGAGACGATACGTGATGGGCGATAGTACCTGTGTGATGACGAACAGGCCTTCTCTTTTTAATGCAAATTTCGGATTGATGATATTCTGTTGGAGATTCCAGGCTTCCAGCCAGACTTTCTCTCCCAATTGGAAAGGACAGAAGTTCCATTGGGTGCATGCTGCCATCATTTGTCGCGCTAGATCATGAGCTGCAATTGCTTCGGCCCTATCGGCAGTAAGTGCTTTCAACCTTTCTTCTACTGCTGGAACATTTGTTGCTGATACTACTTCTGGGAGTACAACTGATTCATATCCCATCATTAGTTGGAATGGAGATTTACTGGTTACCGCATGTGGTCAGTGGTTATGTATGAATTCTGCAGTAGTCATCCATTGTGCCCACTCCATTGGGTTGTTCCCACAGCAGATCCATAGATATGTTTCGATTTCCTGATTAACCCGTTCCGTTTCCCCATCAGATTGTAGGTGATACACCGTAGATAGTGATATTTTATAGTTCAAGAGTCAGCTGAGTTCTTTGGCAAATCTGGAGGCGAACTATGGCCCCCTATCGGATATAATTTTTTTGTAAAGTCCAAACCGTTTGTACACTGAATGGAAAAATAGTTGCACAATTTCTTCTGCGGTAACATTTTTTGTAGTTGGGCAGAGAATTACCCCCTTCATAAGCCCATGGTCGACCATGACCAAAAGGCTATCAAAGCTGTTGGAGAGGGGGAGGTCGGTGATCAGGTTGCAGGAGATCTGTTGGAAGGGATGTGTGCAGGAGAAATGAATAGGTATAAGAGGGGGTACTGTAGGATGTGTGTTTACCTTCGACTGTTGGCAGATGGCACAACCAGTCACATAAGAGCAAATAAACAAGGCGAGACCGGGCCACCAAAAGTTGGCAGCAACAAGCTGGCACGTTTTAAGGACACCCGGATGTCCTGCAGTGACATGGTCATGACAATGAGCAACGATGGATCGTCAAAGGGAAACATCGGGGGGAATATACACATGGTTGCGATAGAAAAGGAGACCGTCACGTTGGTGCCAGTCGGCAAGGTGGGAATGAAGAGATATTGGCATGTCGGTTTGTATGGACTGAAGGGTGGAGAGTGCCAACGGATCTTCTACAGAGATGGCAGAAATCCGATTATGCAAAGCAGCGTCAATAAGATTAACAAATAGGGAGTCCAGGAGCAGGACAACATCTGTGTTGTCAGTAGAATCATCAGGACAATGGTCTGGACAACGCAATAGGGCATTGGGCCCAGCCAACTGTTTGGCAGGGACATGGTGGATACGTAAGTCATAGTCAGACAAGTCAAGTAACCATCGGGCTTGTCGTTGGTTTAAATCATGAGGTTGGCGGAAGTAAGTGAGGTTTTTGTGGTCAGTAAAAACCTCCACAGGGGCAACCGACCCAAGTAGGTAATGCCGCCAGGCAGCGAGGGCGCGGAGTACTGTGAGTAGTTCTTGGTCATAAATGGCGTAGTTCCGCTTGGTAGATGAAAAGGTTTGTGAAAGATACGAGCATGGTTGCCATTCATCATTTTCGTTAGTCTGGAGGAGAATGCCCCCTGTAGCATATTTTGAGGTATCTGTGGTGATCATGAATGGCTTAGCAGGGTCGGGCATGCGTAGGACAGGCTGAGATGTAAAGAGTTGCTTAAGGTGGGAGAATGCATCTTCGCATGCAGGGGACCAGAGCCAGACGTGATCTTTCTTTGTGAGGTCTAAGAGTGGACGTGCAACGTCCGAGTAATTTGGGACGAAGTGCCAATAGAAGTTGGCGAACCCAAGGAAGGAACGTACATCCTTTGGTTTCGTCGGGGTTGGCCAGAATGCAATCCCATCTAACTTAATGGGATCCATAGTGAGAGATCCTGGGTGAACAATCATCCCGAGGTAATTGACCGATGCCATATTGAATGAGCACTTTGCAAGGCGTAGGCGGAGATGGAGTTCGCGCATGTGCTGAAGGACACGTCGAGTGGTTTGATCATGGGTGGTCTGATCAGGGGAGAAAATAAGGATGTTGTCCATGTAAATGACAAGATGTCCTTCCACGATTAAGTTTCTGAATTCATTATTCATAAATCGTTGGAATGTTGCCAGCGTGTTTTTTGGTCCGAAGGGCATGACAACTGGTTTGAATAACCCCTGATGCGTGATAAATGCCACCTTCCATTGATCTCCTTCTTTAATACGAATGTTATTATATCCCCATCGTATGTCAAATTTGGTGAATACTTTAGCATCCTTGAGCTTATCAAGGAGATCTGAAATCAATGGGAGGGGATAGGCATCGCAAATCATATGATCATTCAAATAGCAGTAGTCTTGGACAGGTCGTAGTTTTCCATCTTTCTTTTAACAAAGAAAAATGGCACTGCTTGGGAGGATGTGGACAGTTGTATTTTCCTTGTTTTCAAGTTTTCGTTGAGGAATTCGTCTTGGGCAAGCCTTTCTTTGGCCGTCAGGGGATAGAGTTTCCTGATCTTTGGTTTAAAAGTGTCGGTTAGGTTTATTTTGTGGTCACAACTTTGGGACAGGGGAAGCGGGGTATCTTTATCGGAGAAGACATCGGCATAGTCGTTGTACTGGAATGGGAGTACTACTTCCTCTTTCTTTGTGTGAATAGCAAGGTCAGTGGATGTTGACATGGCCGCGCATGTTAGAGCAGGGTTTGGGACAAATCGTCCTTGGGCCAGAATAGTCTGGAATAATGTCCTTAGAGGGCGTAAGTGTGCCATATCGCGTGCCAGGCAGATGGTGCTGCACAGAATGTCATCCTCTGTTCAATTCCAGTAGCCAAAGAGGTGTTCGTCAATTACTGCGTCAACATTTATGTGTCAAGGAAAAGGTGTTATGCTTCTCAGGCTGCGTAACTCGTATAGTCCGGCTTTTCTTTGTTTTTTTGCTTTGTGTGCTGCTACGAGGTCCGCCGATTGATCAGATTCTATCGGAACTTGTAGAGTCTTCTTCTTCCAATCTATCTCCGGGTTTGTAGCTGTAAGCCATGGGAATCCTAGGATCATTGTTTCCTTTCCACAGTTCATAAGGTAGAAGTCTGTGGATCATACAAAACCATTTACGTTGATGAAGAGTGTAGTCTTGAACTTGATAGTTCCATTACTGTTGGTCAATGCATCAACATTTCGAATAGTAATGGGGGTTGGGAGGCGGATGTGGGGGAGATGACAAGATTGGGCAAACTTCCAATCTATGCATGATACCTGTGCTCTAGAATCAATGAGGGCAGTGGTTGCGATGGCTTTGATGTTCATGTCAATGGGCATCATTATTTGAATGGGGATGTGCATTGCTTTTATTGGTACTGAGACAGTGTTACATGAGACATCTAGGGGAGAAACGTGCATAGCAGGCGTTCCTCCATTTAAAAACCCAGGTTGATTTGGCTGATTGTTTCATCATTCTGCATTTTGGTGATGCTTGCCTTTGTTTCTTCCTCGACTTTTCGTATAGTGCACTGAGGTGATGGCCCTCACGGTTGTGTATTGTTAGGGCAAGTCTGTACCAAATGTCCTTTCTTTCGGCATAAGAAACAAAGCCCTTCCTTTCGGCACCTCTCTCTCTCTTCTGTTGTAAGTTTTTTGAACGTAATGGCATCTACATCCATAGCATTTGGGTCTTTAGCCAGAGTGTGTCCATTTGGGAATGATGGAGTGAAAGTGGTATGCCCTCGGCCTCATTTATGAGCAATTTTGAGAGCCCATTCCTCTACCCCAGCAAAATGTGTAGCTTTGGCATACCATTTGATCACTTTATCAGGTACTTTTTCCATTGTTTGAATCCTGCGCATAAGTGAAACAGGAATTCCAGAAGTGAAGTAGTTGATGAGGACTTGATCATCAGTAATCCCTATGAGCACTACTTTGCTTTGGAACATTGTGATGTACTTCTGTAGTGTGGGGTTATACCTGCTGTTCCTATTTTCATAGATTTGTTCATGAGCCAACCAGGCTAGTGAATCACCTTTAATATCCGCATTTTCAAAGGCAGCGCGGAATTCTTTTTCAAAATCGGCCCAGGTATCTAGAGCAAAGGTTCCTGCCATGAGTTTGGCTTCTCTGAAAGTATCTGCCCAAGTTAGGGCCGTCCCTTTCTTCATAAAAGATATCACATAGGCAATCTGCTTGTTAGGGGTTTCATAAAGTTTGTCGTTTATGGCCAAATACATTTGTACTGACCGTAGCCAGGGTAGAGCCCTAGCATATGACCCATCAAAGTCCTCCGGTGTTCCGAGGTGTAATTCTGTTGGTTTCGCAGCTGCTGGTGTGTTAGACATAGTGGCAGTGGTTGGTGCAGTGGCGACATTTAGGGGTGGAAAGTTGAAGATTCTTCCTGCTTGTGGTTAGGGCGTAGGACTTGGCAGTGTCAGTACGCACGGGATAACGAGCAAACTAGAAAGCTGTCATTTGAGTTGCTGAAGCTCAGGGGCTTCAGTGCCAATAGGTTCATTGGGGTCTGTTGGTAAATTGTTTGAAGATTTGGATGCAGTAGAGGGTGCAGGGGATTCCTGCCGATTTTGCCACGAAAAACGATTCGAAATGGTGGGCGATCTAGATGATATTAGTCACGACAAAAGAGTTTAGTTCTTTTGTTATGCTTGTGCCGGGTAGGTCCAAGCATAGCCTCGGATGAACCAAGTTCTGAACGTCTGACGTCAAATAGCTCCTGTGGAAGGAACTTCATAAGGTAGCACAAAGGAAGCGTCCACTCAAAGTAGGACAAGAACTTTGGTGCTCGATGGACTCAACATAAGAGAACGCTGAGGAGCAAAGGAAACACTTGGTATTAACCAAGAAGAACTAAACTAAAGTACAAAGTGTTGTGCTTATGACTAATATAGGTCTTGATATAAAGCACAGACCATGAGAGGGAAAAGGGAATAAAGTACACGACTGGGCTATTGAATGAGTAAGTGCACAGTCAAAGCATAATCATAATGACACGATGAAGGAACTCTGCAGCAGCAGAGATAATGCCGAAGTAGTCCATATAGAGGCATTATAGGGAGAAAAGCAATAAGTCTGTAAAAAGAGAAGAATCATAACAGATGCATGCCATTCAGCTATGCCAGGATGCTGGATATACAAGAGGACACAGTGATGACCTCAGGGAGCTGAAGCAGAGGCTGAAGATCAAGCCTATGATTAAGGGAGACTAAAGCTGGGGTACATGGACAAGTGGCTAGGGTTTATATAGTACAGGGATATCCAAGAAAGAAACTAGAAAGGCAATGTCCATGTGAAAGGAAGATCAAAAATAAGCAAGAATAGTACAAGGATGAGTCACAGATAAGAGATAGAAGATCTAGGGTCAAGGGGAAAGCATGGATCAAGTCAAGAAAAGCAAGATAAGATCTAGATCTAGATATACAGCCATGAGGCAGATAAGAGAGAAAGTGAAGATCAAGGAGAAAGGCTGAGAAAGGGAACTCAGCTATGAATACACCCATATAGGGGATGACAGAGAGATCAGGAGACGAAGAGGAATGTCTGTGGTACAAGGATCAAAGGAGAAACAGATAGAT